>MU160388.1:70900-87387 GCA_015888305.1 Antheraea pernyi | reverse complement strand
GCCCTTTGATAAATGCCGCCACACACACCACGCCTGCGTCTAGTTACATTTTTGTATTTAATAGTGAATAATCATGTGTTAATGACACGTTCGGTACCGCTATGTCACACCCGAGAGGCGAGACTACAACGCCACCCGGGTAACCACTATTGACCTGCGATACCGCGCTATTGACTTTATCGGGGGTGTTACTAATGACCTCGAACGCTATTGGTCGGCTATTCATTATTCACCTCGGTGTGAGACTACATTGGTGGGAGTTCAGCATATAAAGGGCAAGATGTCACTGATCTGAACGCACTCCTATGTGGAAGATACTGTAAGGTGAAGCTCTGCCCGGATAAATAGTTAGTGTCTTCAGAGTGTTTATTGGTTTTCTTTACCGACTGGCTGATTATACGTATTGTGTAACACATGTCATAAAATAAAAAAAACAGTGATTATTTTATTGGAACAAATTTGTAATGCATTATCTTTTCATTATGCCATAGCTGATTCCTGTCGTAATCTGTTCTTTTAGGCATATAACTTATCTATACTAATATTATAAAGTGATAAAGTTTGTGAGTTGTAAGGGGTAATCTCGGGAACTACTGATCCGATTTGAGAAATTCTTTCAGTGTTATATAGCTCATTTATCAGGGAAGGTTATAGGCTATATATCATCACGCTAAGACCCATATGAGCGGAGCAGCAATGAAGAATGTTGCAAAATCGGGGTATTTTTCCTTTTTAGAGTTTCCGTTGCGTTTTAGCACAAAATAACCATTCCACGCGTACGAAGTCACGGGCACAAGCTATTAACTAATGATATTATCTATACTAATATCATAAAGAGGTAAAGTTTGTGATGTTGTAGGGGGTAATATCTGGGGAGTCGGAGAAAAAATGGTAAAACGTTTCTTACGAGCGCTGCCTTAACGATGAGAGATATATGTTTGAGTTCTAGAAAAAAGTTGTAGCTTGATAATGTCTATTACCGCCTAACGAAGTGGGCATGGGTTAGTACAAAATAATTTCGATGTTTCACATCTGCCAGACGTCTCGTGACAGCTCAATTTTTTAAATGTCTATTTGTTTGTATGAACACGTGTCACTGTTAAATGTGTCTGTACTGCGTTAATGGTAAAACCTTTCGAGTAACATTAGTCTTTGTTTCATTAAAATCGGTTCACTATATCAAAAGTTATTGTAATTTTAATGACGACGCATGTACGAGAGAAAAGTAGATAGCATTTAGACATAATACATTCATACGACTTTATTAGCCACTGTTTTGTACATGAGGTTCCATGCGGGCGTAGTCGGGGGCACAGCTAGTTTATAATATTTGCGCGGAACCCTATTTTTCTACAATAACAGTAGCCTAAGTTACTTATACCATCAACTGTCTGTCTATGAAAGTTCCGTCAAAATTGGTCGAACCGTTTCGAAATTCAGCCAGAACAAACAGACAAAAATACTTAGGATTTTTGTTATACCCATCGTATGTACTTTCATATACACATTTATTAAGAAGCTGTTATTTTGATATTACAAAAAGACACCTCAATTATATTTATATGTATAGATTAACGGTCTCAAATTCTACGCTTTTGGTTGTGATAACCTATGAAAATGTTATATTAACCTTGCGATTTACTTAAGTATCGTTTTGATAAGACAGCTTATATAAAATACTTGGTTGAAGTATTATATCTATTACACATTTTATTGTATACAGTCACAACATTAGAAATGTCGAAGTTTGTGATTTTGTTATCTATCTGCATTGCTGTTTCTCTTGTTTATTGCCAAGAAGGTAATTAATTATTTTTATATCTTTACATAGTATAAAACCAAGTCTGTCTGTCTGTCTGTTCGCGATAAACTCAAAAACTACTGAACGGATTTTCATGCGGTTTTCACCAGTGGATACAGTGATTCATGGGGAAGGTTTTAGTGTATAATTTTTCAAGGTTTTGAAGTGAAACTTCTTTAGGCGCATGAGGGTAAAATTTTTACAGATGTAAAATCACGCAGGTATGCAACGTAAGTGACGTCTTTTGCAGTAAACGCAGATATTTCATCTATTTTTCAAGTGTCGGAAATCTAAAGTTTTAGATTTGTATAAATATAAACAAGACTTATAAATTAGTTCGCCAAAGAAGTTTCACTTCTGACGTGTGTACTTTGTATGCACGCACTTTTTTTATAGTAAGGGCGGGACAGCGTCTGACGGGGCCGCTAGTTATATATATAATAAGAATGTAAACCTAACGTGTCCGTACTTTTTAGATTATTGTAAAAAGAATTGTTACAGGTATCTTGCAATAAGTAGTAAAATACATTTCATCATTTTTTTTTTATATCTGTCTGTCTGTATGTTTGAAAACACTCATACTGCTAAATTACTGCGTTCCTCGAGTATCATTTGGTCTTGGTTTCATTAAAATCGGTTCACTCTATCAAAAGTTATTGTAACTTTAATGACGACGCGACTTAAGTACGAGAGAAAGTAGACAAGTAAATGGAATTAATGCATTCAGGTGATTTTGTTAGTCATTGTTTTTTTTAAAATTAGATTCCACGTGGACGGCGTCGCGGACACAGCTAGTATTATTTACAAGGTTATGGTCATACATTTTTACATTGTATAATACACCTGATTATTAGAGGAATGATCCTTGCTGTGATATTTGCAGGGTATATTGTTCAGAAACTTGTAATTTAACAGTAAAGCAGTAGTGTCCACATTCGCTTAAATGGATCCTCACCCTTGGATAGAGAATACGCCGTATTGACTGTGTTTGTATACGCGTACCAGCTTCTAAATATCTCACTGTTGTGTGAACAAACCTCTCAAGGAAACCCATAGGCTTAATCGTCACGCCGCGATGTATTTGCGATTTGAAACGCCTATAAATCTAAAAGTTCTTTAATTTTGCCACTATATGTTAAGGAACTATATATCCCAGAAAAGTAACACTGTAAATCCAGAGAGAATCGGCTTTAAAACGTAGCTGTCGGAAAACTTGCTTGATCAGTGATCAAATTTCAACCTGAAAGGTGGTAGAAGACAAGCAGACATTAGATAAACTCCTTTCACTGTGTGTGCTATTGTTTATTTGCAGGATTGAGCTTTTTTTTATTGTAGCACGGCAAAATGGCTGCACTATGATGGTAAGCACAGTACAATCCAAAAACAATAGCGACCACCGAGTGACACAATATCCATCGCCGGTCGTCGCTGTCATGCCGGCCTGCGAAAAGCTGGATATGCACAGGCTGATTCCGAAACGCGACCCGCAGAAGCGAATCACTATAACGGGCTTTTTCGCCATATACATGGTGGTTGCGACCCAGTCAGGCTGTAAAACCCTACCACCCCGCTTTCGCCATCGCCTCGTTCGTTATTCAGCAGGGTGCACCACGTGGAGGCGGCTTGGCTGAGGTGAGGTGAGGTTGGCTTGGGTGTCTCAAGTCTTATGATGTTATTCGACACCCCCTACACCCCTTACGTCACTCGAAGCAGTATCCAAACACTACTACTGAGCTTAGTACGTCAGTACTAATAAATGTACCATCATTGAATTGAGTCTCTTATAAGAAATTAATGAGTACATGTCGAAGCTACAACAGTTCATTTATCACGAATTTATAAAAAGACGATTCATATTCTTCTTTACAGAACTCCCAGCGAGATGTTTAGAACCTATCGTCGGAGGAGACTGCAAAGCATTAAAGACCAGGTATACCTCAATTAGAAGTGACCACTAACAATCAATTGAAAGCGTCGAGAAATTAGTATAAGAAATTTCATAATGTTTTGTTCTATTTCAGTCCATTTCAATAAAAACATAGATTAATTTCCTGATCTTTTTTTTATGTCATAGCAGGCAAACGAGCAGGTGCGTCACGTGATGTTAAATGATAACTATCGTCCATAGACACTAACAACACCAGGAGAGCTGAAAGTTCGTTACCAGCCTTTGTTTCGGGGAAAAGGAGGGAGGGGGAGAGGACAGGGGAGGTGGTCCTCCGGCGCTCTCACTGACCGAACGAAACGCAACAATGCAACCACTGTTACTTCACGTCGGTTTTCTATGAGAGGGTAGTACTACCCCGGGCGAGCCGATTATAGATAGATTTTTTTTGTTATAAAGACTTTTCCCTATACGGAGAGAAGAGAACAAATAAATGATTTTTTGGTAAACCAACCAGACTGAACTAATCTACTACGTTATAGAAAGCCTAAAGCTAAAGACCTAGCAAGGTCTTAACAGCTTCACCGGACTACATTGATTCATAAAGAACGGCGTTATGAAGAATTTACACTATACTAATTAATGGTTCTGAGTATTTCCATTTCAGTATAATTTTATGTTAGTTGATTCTTTTTCTGAATCCAATCCTTGTATAATTAAGGTACGACAATTTGATGAAAGCCTAAAAAATGTGTATTTAATAAAAAAATGGATAACTAGAACGATAGAGGTTTGCAGTTGTCCGCGCATCATACTAAACCTACTCGACATCGACCAATGTTTCAGGTTCACTTCTTGTATAGAAAAAGCCTTATATTTCTTGTAAAGTAATAATTGTGCTTGACATAATCTTGTAACTGTGCTAAATTGTTTATTAATTTATTTGCAAGAACTCCTCCTCGGGTGAAGGCTCCCTGCAAATACTCCCTATCTTAGGCCATTTTTAATCAGATTGGGCCCGCTGTCGTCGTGATGTCATCCTTCTATCTTCTGTAGGGTTTTTCTTAGATACCTATTATTTATCTAGAAAAAAATTCGCGATTGCTTCATTTAATTACAAAGTCATCTCTTGATTTATTATATTATTTAATAGTTCAGAGTTTTTCCATTTAAGTATAAATCATTTCATGTTAGCTGACCCTTTTTCTGAATTCAATAGGGAATTGTGTAAAATTAAACTAAGATGCGATAATATAGCTTTAGTAAGAAAAAATTGGTTGTCTGTAAAGTCGATTTACGGAAGACAATTTTATGTGATAACGCCTCGGACGCATCCGCTGATGGAGTGGAAAATATGCGTCACAAACCGAACGCTTAAGCCAATCGCGCCTCTCTATCGCTTGATCCGCGCTCTCGCTTGCACGCTCGGCTCATGCGAAACGTGATAATGAGTTATGCTTTTTCGTGGGTACAGCCAACGTTTATGCATTTACCAGACGTTACTACATCAAAAATTGTGTATTTAATAAAGTAACCTGTATAAATAAAACGATAAAGGTCTGCAGTTGTCAGCGCATTCTGCAAAAAGTAATAAATAGATTTCGATCAATTTCTTTTTGGTTAACATTTTAGATACTTAGTTCTTTAGATAGATCGAGTTTCTTGCCGGTTCTTCTAGATGACTGGGTTGTTTGTCCGAACCGGTGGTAGTTTTGACGTTCATAAGTCCCTTCTCAGGGCCTAAATTGAATAAAGAGTATTTTGATTTTCATTTAGGATAGGATCAATATGTGAACGATGGTGATTTCTGGAATTGACTCCTCTCTATGCATCAACTAAAAACGGTATTGTAACGTATAATGTATTTGAAATATATATATATGTTAAAAAGATGTACCCGATTGAGATTCTTGCCGGTTCTTCTCGATGACTGCGTTGTTTCTCCGAACCGGTGGTAGTTTTGACGTTCATGAGCGCCTTATTAGGGCCTAAACTTAATAAAGTATTTTTTATTTGATTTGATTATCTACTTATTATCTAAAAGAAGTCACGATTACTACGTTTAATATAAAGTTACTAAATTTTTAGAGAGTACGTTTTATATAAACCATACGCGTTCAACGATGTGTTAAGTGATACGTGGTCTGATTAAAAATCTCTCTGTTCGCAGTTACGGATATGATTCCACCCTCTCCCTCCCCTAACCCTTCCCCCCAAAGGGTGGCAACGCACTTGCAACTCCTCTGGTGTTGCTAGTGTCCATGGACGGTGGTGATTACTTAACAGCAGGTGACCCATCTGATCGTTTGCCACTCATAACATTATATATTATCTAAAAGATGTCACGATTACTACGTTTACTATAAAGTTACTAAATTTTAAGAGAGTACGTTTTATATAAACCATACCCGTTCAGCGATGTATTAAGTGATACGTGGTCATACGATTAAAAATCTCTCTGTTCGCAGTTACGGATATGATTCCACAACGAAGAAGTGTCGACGGTTCATTTATAGAGGCTGTGGGGGCACCTTAAACCGTTTCGAAACTGCACTTGATTGCGAACAAACTTGCAATGTTCACTGAATTGAAGGAAATGTTAATGATGAAATAATATTATATGTGTCATAAAAAAGAATGCTATCGTTTATTTATTACCCGCAACTTACCGCTTCAGACGATTTAATTACAATACAAAAATTAATAGCAAGAAAATGGGAATCGAATCACTAATTCTCGAGATTACTTCGTACAAATTGTCAAAGAAAATCTTATTACAATAATAGCTTTACTAAATATTTTGTTATAACAAATTATGGGCTGTTCTTTATTCATATAATAAAGGCTCACCAGAGCAACAGCGTAAAGTATGAAAAAAAATTGGTTAAACACTACATTAATTGTAAATATCCTTATCAATACTGGCATTCTCAGATATTACTTCAATCCTATTCTTTTTATATATATACTAGGTGTCACCCGCGGCTCCGCACGCGTTTTTTATAATAAATATATGAAAAAAAATTAATAGCAAGAAAATGGAAATCGAATCACTAATTCTCGAGATTACTTCGTACAAATTGACAAAGAAAATCTTATTACAATAATAGTATTGCTAAATATTTTGTTATAAAAAACTATGGGCTGTTCTTTATTCATATAATAAAGGCTCGTCAGAGCAACAGCGTAAAGTATGAAAAAGAAATTGGTTAAATATTACATTAATTAAAATTACCCTTATCAATTAGCATTCTCAGATATTACTCCAATCTTATTCTTTTTATGTATATACTAACGGTCACCCGCAGCTCTGCACGCGTTTTTTATAATCACTGAGTTACGTAGATGCAAACGCGGTAACTGAAACAAAATGGCTGCCAAATTAGTTAAAATTATAATGTAATTATAATTACACACATTTATTCTTGAAGTCCAGTACAGCGCACGTCTCACGCGCTTGTTTACAGTAAAAAAAATATTATTGATCAATTTCACACGAACGCATGCACAGATTACAGTTCATTACTACATAGTGTAAAACAATGTCCTTTTTTTTTTATACGTGGGGAAATCCCTTATGGATACGCCACCCCCCCGGGGGAGAGGGTGGGTTATGTCCGACTCGCACGGACTAAAACCCCACGGTGTACCGTCCGACCGTATTGTTGGGGCGGCAAGGGATCGATCTATGCTTCTCCCCTTGAAGAGCCATAATTCAAATTACATATATTTATTCTTGGAGTTCAGTACAGCACATGTCTCACGCGCTTGTTTACAGGGAAAAAAAATATTGATCAATTTCACACGAACGCATGCACAGGTAACAGTTTATTACTACATAGTGTAAAACAAAGTCCTTTGGTCTGTCTGTTTATCTGTTCGCGAAAAAGTCAAAAACTACAGAACGGATTTTCATGACGTTTTCACCAGTAGGTAGAACGGTTCGTGGGGAAGGTTTAAGTATAATTTGTCAAGGTTTTCTTTTATTATCAGGGCGTAACAACGTCTGCCGAGACTGGTAGCTTAAAATAAAATAGCTCATTAGTTAGTTATCGTCCAGTTAAAGTCCTGTGAAAATCAGTTGAAGCAATTCGGATATTTCACTGCGGCCGAAGGCGAATAAAAACCTAATTTACTTTTTATGAGGTCTGCTATCTACCAGTGAATATCCCGTGAAAATCGATCCAACCATTTTGGAAATAGCAATGTGGACGAAGCCACGGACCAATTAAAAAAGAATATGTCAACCGCTATAATTTCGGCTATCTGCCAGTAAAATTCCCGTTAAAATAGGTCCAGCCGTACTAACGTAGAATAAACTTTTTGAATAGAAACACAAAATAATCTTTGAAAATGTTTGCGATAGAAACTAACCACGATACCATGGCAACGTATATAATACTAACGCTAACACGCAGCGAAAGCACTCAAAACGAAAAATATGCCCCATTTTGAAACGTTCTTCATTGGCGCTCCACTCCTATTGGTCTTAGCGTGATAATATACAGCCTAAAGCCTTCCTCGGTAAATGAGTTATCTAAAATGGAAAGATTTTCAATTCGGACCAGCAGTTCCTGAGATTAGTCCGTTCAACCAAACAAACAAACTCTTCAGCTTTATATATTAGTATAGATATCATAGGAGCCAAACGAACAAAAGAGTCAGCTGATGTTAAGTGATCACCGACGTCCAAGATATTAGCAAAACTAAGGGTGTCGCAAGAGTCTTGCCAGATTTTGTCTTGGGGGAGCGGGGAGAGAGAGGGAGAAGGGGAGGTGAGCTTCCAGTGCTCTCGCTGACCGAACGAAACGCAAGAATGCAAGCACTGCTATTTGACGTCGGTGTTTCTGTGCGACGGGTGGTACTATCCCGGGCGAGCCGACCCATTCATACTGAAACCAGTAATAGATTCAGCGTGGCCACTGTGCCAAGAACTGCCTGAATGATAACCCTTCTGATAAAAACTAATGTGTTACCACTTCAGCCTTACTTCACCATCGACAGGAGGTAACGATTTTGTTATACCACTTATTACCGAAACCGTGCTTTAGCCAATTTACCCCATAATTTAAAGACATATCTTTGAGACATTTACATTGCACATCTTAGCTTTAAAATGTAAAATAAGGGTATAACAAGCTGTTAACTGAGACTTCGTCCGCGTGGAATTAAAGTGACAATTTTTTTTTTCATTGTAATCATCCTGAGGCGCGCGCGGTTCTAGACACTACTTCTTTATTTTATAACTAGTTGACCCGTGCCCACTTCGTTGGGCGGTAATAAGCATTATCAAGCTACAACTTTTTTCTAGAACTCAATCATATATCTCTCATCGTTAAGGCAGCGTTCGTAAAAAACGTTTTACCATTTTTTCTCCGACTCCCCAGATATTACCCCCTACAACCTCACAAACTTTACCTCTTTATGATATTAGTATATATAATATAATTAGTTAATTGCTTCTGCCCGCGATTTCGTACGCGTGGAATGGTTATTTTGCGGCAGGCTGTTGAAGGCGTTGGCGATGTCCAAAGACACCGCCAAGACCCTCTCCCCCTGGGAGGTCGCTTCAGTGGACAGCGACTTCAGGAGGCACAGAGCGTCAATTGTAGAACGCCCTGCCCGGAAGCCGAACTGCGCGTCCGCCAGATTTGGCCCCACTCTCTCCAGGTGCTGGACGACCCGGGAGGAGACAATCCGCTCCAAAGCTTTCCCGGCGTCGTCCAGCAGGACGAGGGGCCGGTATGCAGACGCGCAGTCCGGAGGGCGGCCCTCCTTCACCAATAGGCAGAGCCGCCCGAGCTTCCAGGGCTTCGGGAACTGCCCGACCGATAAACATTTGTCGAACAGTTTCCGAAGCCACCCCCCTAGATGACCCAGCACCAGGCCGAGCACCCGACCCGGGACCCCATCAGGGCCGGGCGCTCTTCGACAGTTGAGGAGACGCTCAACAGCCCTCCCCATCTCCTCCTCCGTTATTAGGGGGGGAGGACCGTCAAGCACCTCCTCGACTACCGCCCGAGGTGGAGGCATGAGAGGAGCTGATAGCAGTGGAGGGTCGGGGAATAATTCTCCCACGACCCTCGCCACCAAGTCCGGCCGAAGGGTCTCCGTCACCGGGGGCGCCCAAGATCGCAACTTCTTACCCACGATCCGGTATGGGCGCCCCCAAGGATCCCCCTCCACCGTTTGGAGTAGCTCCTCCCATGCAGCTTCTTTTGCCCGGCTGATGGCAGAAACAATGTCCTCTGGTCTGTCTGTTTATCTGTTCGCGATAAAATCAAAAACTACAGAACGGATGTTCATGCCGTTTTCACCATTATGTAGAACGGTTCGTGGGGAAGTTTCAGGTATAATTTGTCAAGGTTTTCTTTTTATTATCAGGGCGGGACAACGTCTGCCGAGCCCGGTAGCTTAAATATTAAAAATAGCTCATTAGTTAGTTATCTGCCAGTAAAAGTCCTGTGAAAATCAGTTAAAGCATTTCGGATATTTTACTGTGGCCGAAGGAGAATAAAAAACCTAAATTGCTTTTTATGAGGTGTGCTGTCTACCAGTGAATACCCCGTGAAAATCGGTCCAACCATTTTAGAAATAGCCATGCGGACGAAGCCACAGACAAATAAAATAGAATATGTCACCCACCATAATTTCGGCTATATGCCAGTTAAATTCCCGTTAAAATAGGTCCAGGCGTACTAACGTAGAATAAACTTTTTGAATAGGAACACAAAATAATCTTTGAAAATGTTTGCGATAGAAACTTACCCCGTTACCATGGCAACGTATACTAATACTAACGCTAACACGCAGCGAAAGCAATCATAACGAAAAATATGCCCGATTTTGAAACGTTCTTCATTGGCGCTCCACTCCTATTGATCTTAGCGTGATGATATATAGTCTAAAGCCTTCCTCGGTAAATGAGTTATCTAAAATGGAAAGATTTTCAATTCGGACCAGCAGTTCCTGAGATTAGCCCGTTCAACCAAACAAACTAACTCTTCAGCTTTATATATTAGTATAGATATCATAGGAGCCAAACGAACAAAAGAGTCAGCTGATGTTAAGTGATCACCGACGTCCAAGATATTAGCAAAACTAAGGGTGTCGCAAGAGTCTTGCCAGCTTTTGTCTTGGGAGAGCGCGGAGAGAGAGGGAGAAGGGGAGGTGAGCCTCCGGTGCTCTCACTGACCGAACGAAACGCAAGAATGCAAGCACTGCTATTTGACGTCAGTGTTTCTGTGCGACGGGTGGTACTATCCCGGGCGAGCCGACCCATTTATACTGAAAGCAGTAATAGATTCAGCGTGGCCACTGTGCCAAGAACTGCCTGAATGATAACCCTTCTGATAAAAACTAATGTGTTACCACTTCAGCCTTCACTTCACCATCGACAGGAGGTAACGATTTTGTTATACCACTTGTTACCGAAACCGTGCTTTAGCCAATTTACCCCATAATTTAAAGATACATCTTTGAGACATTTACATTGCACATCTTAACCTTCAAAATGTAAAATAAAGGTTATACCCGTTAAGTTGTTAACTGAGACTTCGTCCGCGTGGAATTAACGTGACAATTTTTTTTTTCAGTGTAATCATCCTGTGGCGCGCGCCTTGCTAGACACTGCTTCTTTATTTTATAACTAGCTTACCCGTGCCCACTTCGTTGGGCGGTAATAAGCATTATCAAGCTACAACTTTTTTCTAGAACTCATTCATATATCTCTCATCGTTAAGGCAGCGTTCGTAAAAAACGTTTTACCATTTTTTCTCCGACTCCCCAGATATTACCCCCTACAACCTCACAAACTTTACCTCTTTATGATATTAGTATATATAATATAATTAGTTAATTGCTTCTGCCCGCGATTTCGTACGCGTGGAATGGTTATTTTGCGCTAAAACGCAGCGGAAGCTCCGAAGAGGAAAAAATACCCCGATTTTGCACCATTCTTCATTGCTGCTCCGCTCCTATGAGTCGTAGCGTGATGATATATAGCCTATAGCCTGCCCTGATAAATGAGCTATATAACACTGAAAGAATTCAAATCGGACCAATAGTTCCTGAGATTACCCCTTACAACGTCACAAACTCACAAACTTTTCCTCTTTATAATATTGGTATAGATAATTGTGAGGCACCTTATTTTTAAAAAATAATAGTAGCCTTAGTTACTAATTATAATATCAACTATCCGAAAGTCCCGTTAAAATTTGTCTAACCATTTTGTAGATTATACGGAACAAACAGACTGACAGGCAAAAATAAAAATAAACTCTTTTTTTATTTACAACAATCAAAATTTCATCATTTAATTTAGGTCCTGAGAAGGCGCTTATGAACGTCAAAGCTATCAACGGTTCGGAAAACAACCCAGTAATCGAGAAGAACCGGCAAAAAATATAGTTTATATTTTCATTATATATATACAAATAAAGATAGATAGTTACATTCGTTTTTGATGGATGCACATTTTAGCTACGATAAACACTTTCATATAGGGTCTACCACCTGGTAGAGCCACGCTTGTAGGTGGTAGAGTCACACTGTAGGTGGTAGAGCCACGCTGTATGTGGTACAGCTACGCTGTAGGTGGTAGAGCCACGCTGGATCTTTTACTGGTTTCACATGAATGGGTTGGCTTGCTCGGGGTACTACCACCTCACAAAAAACCGACGTAAAGTAACAGCGTTTGCATTGTTGCGTTTCGTTCGGTCAGTGAGAGCGCCGGAGGCCCACCTCCCCAACATAGACTGACAACTGGCTTGCTCGGGGTACTACCACCTCGCAAAAAACCGACGTAAAGTAACAGCGTTTGCATTGTTGCGTTTCGTTCGGTCAGTGAGAGCGCCGGAGGCCCACCTCCCCAACATAGACTGACAACGCGCTTGCAAGTGTCTATGGACGGTGGTGATCACTTAACATCAGGTGACGCACCTGTCCGTTTGCCTCCTATGAATGAATGAATAAATGAATTCTTTATTGCACTTTTGATTTGTACACTGGCGAGCTTAATGCCATGAGGCATTTTCTTCCAGCCAACCAGCGGTATTGATGTTAAGCAAAGACTTTTGTAGGTAGTGCCTATATAAACAAAACAGAAGAAAATGGATAAATAAATAGATACGTGTATACAATATTATAATAAAATAAATACACACAATAATATTTGGGATTTCTGTTATACCCATCGAATGTACTTTCATATACACATTTATTAAGAAGCTGTTATTTTGACATTACAAAAAGACACTTCAATTACATTTATATGTATAGATTAACGATCTCAAATTCTACGCTTTTGTATTTGGTTGTGATAACCTATGAGAATGTTATATTAACCTTGCAATTTATTTAAGTTTCAGTTTGATAAGACAGCTTATATAAAAGACTTGGTTAAAGAGTATCCATTAAATATTTTATTGTGTAACAGCCACAACGTTAGAAATGTCGAAGTTTGTGATTTTATTAATTATTTGCATTACTGTTTCTCTTGTTTATTGCCAAGAAGGTAATTATTTTTATATTATGTATATTGTTATATATTTATACTGTTATATATTTTTACAACGTATAATATACCTGAGAATTAGAGGAACAATATTTGCTGTGATATTTTGAGGATATATTGTCCAGAAATGGAGATCTTAATTGTTGACTAAGACGAGTTTTTAAATGAGCTAGGACCAACAATTTTACAGTAAAGCAGTAACATCCACGTTCGCTTGAATGAACTATAGTTTTTGATAGAGAATGCGTGGCATTGGCTGCATTTGTTATTAAACAAACCAGCGTATAAATGTCTGTTTGTTGTATGAAAACTTCTTACCAACGCATTAGCATAGTCATCGCGCTATTATTTATTCGCATAAACGCATATACAATGACATCTAGAGTTCTGTTATTTGCTATTTTGACTGCCACATTGGTTATATATGACCGGCGACAGTTTCTCTTGTGACGCCACGGTGGTCATTAGTGACCGGAGCGCTAGATCTTTTCACAATTATAAAGAATCACCCGTGGCGTTCTAAAAGGAACATGTGATTACGGAGTGGCAGTCAAAGTGTATTTTGTGTTATTTATAAGTTTCCTATGATTATAACCTCACTGTACGTTAAGGAACGATGTGTTTCAGATGTGGTAACACATGAACTAAAGAGTGAATCGGTTTTTAAATGCAGCTGCCAGAACAGTCTGTGTATGCTTAGCGATCAATTTACAACTAGAAACAGGGTAGAAGCCAGAGAGACATCAGAAATACTTCATCCACTGCGCTATAGCTTCGTCACTAAGTATTCTTTTACCGAAATATCAGCCTTATTATAGGATCCATGCTTACGTCATTCGAAGCAGTATGCAAATACGTTATGTATAGTAATTGAATGAAGTCTCTTAAAAAAAAAACAGGACATGTCGAAGCTCCAACAGTTCGGCTGTCGAAAGAACATTCATAATCTTTATTATTTACAGAGCCCCCAGCGAGATGTTTAGAACCTATCGTCAAAGGATACTGCAGAGCAAAAAAGCCCAGGTAAACCTTAACTAGTACTGACCACTAACAATCGATTGAAAGCGTCGATAAATTAGTATAAGACATTTCATAATATTTTGTCCTGTTTCAGTCCATCTTCATAAAAATACAAAGTAATCTATTGATCTATTATATATATATATATATATTTATTAATACTAATAATTATTTAATAGTTTTGAATTTTTCCATTTAAGTATATATAATTTCATGTTAGCTGAGCCTTTTCTGTATCCAATAGGGAATTGTGTAAAATGAAACTAAGATGCGACAACATGATTTTAGCAAAAAGATAATTAGTTGTCTGTAAAATTGTTTTTTTTTTCTCGAACTGACTACGCTATTGACCTGTCAAGGTCTTTACAGCTTCATAAGACTACTAAATCGGGCGCTTAAGGCACACCTCGGCTTGGGCTGTTACCTGAGAAGTCGCGTCTGACCTAGCTAACTATTCTAAGCTATTCATACATATATTCATTTGTGAATCATACAATCGAAATTGCATGATTCACAAATGCATACGTGTATATCGGAATGGTTTACGAACGATAATTTTACGTGACAACTGATGGAACGGAAGAGAGATGCGTCACAAGCCGAACGCTTAGGTCAATCGCGCCTCTCTGTCGCTTGCTCAGCGGTCTTGCTTGCACGCTCGGCTCAGGCGGAACGTTACAATGAGTTATGCTTTTTCGTGTGTGCAGCCGGCGTTTATCGATTAATAAGAAGTTATAACGACAAAAAATGTGTAATTTAAAATTTTGTAATCTGTATAAATAAAATAATAAAGATCTGCAGTAGTCAGTGCATTGTGCAAAAACTAACTTTTTAGATACATAGTTCTTTATCTAAAAAATACTACGTTTAATATAAAGTTACTAAATTTTAAGAGAGTACGTTTTTTATAAACCAGACGCGTTCAGCGATGTGTTAAGTGATACGTGGTCTGATAAAAATTTCTCTGTTCGTAGATTCGGATATGATTCCACGACGAAGACGTGTAAAGGGTTCATTTATGGAGGCTGTGGGGGTAACGCCAACCGTTTCGATACTGCGCTTGAATGCGAAGAAGCTTGTAATGTTCACTGAATTGAAGGAAATGTTAAAGATGAATTAAAATTATATGTGTTATAAGAAAGAACCCTATCATTTATTTACTACCTGCAACGTACTGCTTTGGACGCTTTGATTACAATACAAAAAGATATCAAGAGAACGGGAATCGAATCAGTAGTTCTGGAGATTACTTCGTACAAACTCACAAACTCTTCTTTTAATAATATTAGTTTGTGTGACCGGCTTCATTCTTCCAAAAATGCCTGTTCATATAAACTAGGTGTCTTACCGTTACAGATTATGGGCTTTTCTTTATTCATATAGTAAAAGTTCGTCAGAACAACTGCGTGAAGTAAGTAGGCAGAATCGATACTATAATTCCCAGATATTACACCAATCTAAATCTAAGAACTGCCTGAATGATAACCCTTCTTATAATAACTAATGTGTTACCACTTAAGCCTTACTTCACCATTGAAAGGTAACACTTATTATTCCGAAACCGTGCCATAGTCAATTTACCCCGTAATTTAAAAATACATCTTTGAGACATTTATATTGCACCTTACCTTTAAAGTATAAAATAAGGGTACAACAAGCTGTATCCTGTTTTGTCCGAGTGGGAATATTCAAAGAAATTATATTCAGTGTAAAGATGCGCGTGACACGCGCGCAGTTCTTTCTGGACATTGCTTCTTTATTTTTATAATATTTGACCGGAACCCTATTTTTGAAGTTATACTTCTTTTGGCGTAATAGGGAAAATGATGAGAGTAAACCGACACTCTGTAGTTAGCTAAAGTCAATTTTTTCTATTGTTATTGTCGTTTTTTCTACAAACGTAGAATAAAGTGAAAGATAAAATTTTCGAAAAGATTTTTATCTTGTTACGTTAAAGAAGTCTAACTTCTAACGCGTGTACGTAAGTACGCACACATTGTTTTTGTCTTAAGTAGCGGTAGCCTAAGTTACACATTATAGCATCAGCTATCTGCTAGTAAAAGTGGCGTCAAAATCGGTCCAACTGTTTCGGAGATTAGATGGAACAAACAGACCACTTTTGGCGTGTAAGGGGTGTCGAATAATATCTAAGATTTGAAATCCAAGCCAGGTTGGTGCACCCTGCTGAATAACGAACGAGGCAATGGCGAAAGCGGGGTGGTAAGGTTCAACAGCCTGACTGGGTCGCAACCACCATGTATATG
>MU160388.1:50703-64184 GCA_015888305.1 Antheraea pernyi | reverse complement strand
TACTACCCCGAGCGAGCCGACCCATTCATGCTGAAACCAGGAGTAGCTTCAGCGTGGCTCTACCACCTCCGAAGACCGGGCCTAAACTGAATAGAGTATTTTTGATTTTAAGATTTTGCGGACATACATTAGTTTATCAAGAATTTATTGGGCAGGCAAAGTTAAGATACTAAATTCTTGAAATAGAATATTGTAAATTGCTCGAACCGCCTGCTTTTGTTCTTTATCTTTTTTCTTTTGTTTTCTATCTCTATTTGTTTTGATTTGATCTTTACCTAATTGAAGCGTATATACAATATCTATATTTAATAGTTCTGGGTTTGTCCATTTCGGTATATATAATTCTATTTTAGCTGACTCCGTTTTTGAATCCATTGCGGTATTGTATAAAATCTAATTCATGTATAGTCCGGTCAATTTAGACATTCGAAGTTACATAAATTCCCACCAAGCTGAAAATCAGTAAGATTTTTTAAAATATCATTAAAAACAAAATTTGAAAGTTCTGTAATGATGACCGATAGGAAAATATTTTAACATATATTACAACTTTAGAGATGTATATATACGTGGCGAACTCATGCGTATTATGACGATTACAACTTTTACAACTTTTTGAATCGTATTATCTCAAAAACGGTGGCTCGTAGAAAAAAAGTATTAAGAAATTTTTTGTAGATAATTATATGATCTATAATTTTTGTCTGAGGTATTTTTATGATAAAACTTACCGTTTTGCTGAAAATCGCGAAAAACTCATTTTTTTTTATTTTGACCTTGAATAAAAATTTTTACTTACAGGGGAACTTTCAAATTTTAAATGATATTTTAAACAATCTTACAGATTTTCAGCTTGGTGGGAATTTATGTAACTTTACTCTTATTTTTTGGTCTAATTTGACCGGACTATTTAATGTAAGACAATTGGAATTTTGACAGAAAAAAGTATATCTTTCTGTATTAAAAAAAATCTAATATATATAAATTAAATAAGATCTGAATTTGTCTGCGCGTCATGCAAAGATTATTACATAGATTGTGATTTATTTTTGGGTATACTCCTTTCTTGTCTTCTTATTTCTTCTTAGAAAAAATACACGATAGCTTCGCCTAATAATAAGTTACTAAAGTTTTTAGTAAGTTTAACGTGGTATGACCAAAAGCTTCTTTATTCGCAGATACGGATATAATTCAACAGCGCAGACGTGTCAACGGTTCATTTATGGAGGCTGTGGGGGTAACTCCAACCGTTTCAATACGGCGCTTGAATGCGAAGAAGCCTGCAATGGTTACTGAGTTAAAATAAATATTTATGATAAATTATATACGTTATATATATTTTTTCATTTACTTATAATTACCCTCAGCATATTCCTTTGTATGCTTTTATAACAATACTAGCTGTGCACGCGACTTCCTCCGCGTGGAACCTGATGTACAAAAATGTGACTAATTAAGTCACCTGTACGTATTCGGTGTTATTACAAAAAAGTTAAATACGTATTGAACGCTGGCTTTAAAAAGGTCTCATATTTTTTTTTGTCCCCCCTTTACCTCGGACGTAATCCGAGACCTTGTTTTTCTACTTCCCTGTATCATTATTATCATACGTTATAAATGCGGAGTGGTTTTACTTGCTTATCCTAGTTACATTTTCTAAATTTAATTTTACAATAATTATAGTTATTGCCGTTTCATAATACATAATTTTTTCATTATATTAAAATAGTTTATATATACATTCAATAGGAGAATCTTATTTTGTACTTAACTGCGTCTACAGCTTAATGGTATCTTATATAATATATGGTTAGTATTATATATTCTATTAGTTTATATAAATATATATTTTTTCCAAGTTGTGTTTTTTTTCACCAAGTCCAAGTGTTTTTTTTTTTCAAGTCAAATGTTTTTTTTTGTTATTAGTTCGTTACATAGCTGTCGTGGTTCTCAGATGTTAACACGTATATTAATTAAGAGAAGTATAATGATAACAGTATAGTTGCTTAGATTCAGTATGAGAGACTACAAGTTAAGACAGTAAAATATAGACAACAGTAGCAGAAGTAGGAATCGAGAAGTAGACGTTTTAATAAATCCCATGCTTGTCATTTAAAATAAAAAAAGGGCTCATATTAAATGCACCGCGGTTGCTGATTGTTCGCCATCTCGCTCATTTATCTCGCTTAGGTTACGTTAGGTTAGACTTGTGAAAAAGGATAACGCGAACTTGCTTCGGCCGAGCGCGGTGCATCTATTAGGAAACTTTTTAAACCAAGTATTTAAAACGTATTTAACATTTTCGTAATAACACGGATTAAGTCAAAATACTATCTATGATGTTATTTGACACCTCTTACACCCCAAACACAGGGTGGCAATGCACTTGCGACTCCCCTGGTGTTGCTAATGTCTATGGACGGTGCTGATCACTTAACATCAAGTGACCCAGTAGTTCATTTGCCTCCTATGACATAAAAAAAGTGTCGTGTGTACTTATATTCTGTGTGTGTGTACTTTAGAAATTATACTTCTTTGACGTAACAAGATAAGAATCAATTCCAAAAAAAATTCAAAAATTTTATCTATCGCCTTATTCTACGTTTGTAGAAAAAACGACACTAACAATAGAAAAAAGGAATTTAATACATTGAAAGTTTTAATACAAAGAAATACAAACAAGAAATACAAAGAAACATATTGTTGACTATAGCTAACTTCAGGGTGTCGGGTTTTTCGTGACGGTGTGCACGCGCATCGTAAAAATTTACTCTCATCATTTTTCCCTAATTTCAAAAACAGAAAGCAAACAGACAGACATTTCTAAAAATGATTGTAATGTATTCTATTACTTATTCCCAGAAACCTGCAACGATTTTTTTCACCAAAATCAAAAATACTATCTTGATATTTATAGAAAAATTAAACCATTATCTTACAAAGTTTGATCTGTGAAATTAAAACCCCTGGTGTAAGTTTCTCTCCTTCGTACCGTTAATTAAGCAGAATTCTTATCGTTTCTCCTTGTTCATTGATATAGGATTAATTCCACTACATTTACTTCGAATGCGCGTTCATACCGTGGCTGGAGGTGTACGCGACTGACTTATAACACATTCTAGCTTCAATTTTTTTGAAGTGAAACTTCTAATGCGACCTCTAACAAGGTTGCGTTAAACGTTTAACGCTACCATGGAGGGAGTATGGAAGCACTGTTGCGTTAAACGTTCAACGCTCCTGGGGTGGGGGAATAGAAAGAGACAGAGCGAGAAAAATAATCAAACATTTCGTATCTTACTTTAGTTATCACAATCCCCTTGTAAATGTTATAGATTTGGATATTTCTCCACTCGAAAATGATAGTTAAAAGATGCGATGAATTGCGAACTGTAAGCAATGTTAATAAAGTTTGTCTTAAAGAAACAATATGATTTCACTAAAAACCAATTCCTACCCCTTTCTATTTTCATTTCCACATTACGAAGTTTCACTTCTTCCGCGCGGAGGGACTCCACGCACTATTTTTTACTTTATTATTTTAACGTATGACCACAATAGGTAGATGCCACCGCGGAGAGAATTATAAGATCGCGATTCTTGGTTCTTATATACGAGATTCACACGTTAATTAATTTATTATATAATTAATTATATTAAAAAAAACTTAACTGATACTCGCGATTTCGCCTACGTCGTTCATTAGGCAGCGTTTTCCACGAAAGAGTTTTCGCTTGACTTCTGACAATTTCAACAATTATCGATTTCAACCAATTTACACGAATATCTTGATAAATTACATACCTAAATCCTAGTCGTGAATCTCTCCATTAATGAAAATTGCAGGAAATGATCAAATTGGTGTAGCGGTTACGGTGTTTATTTTCCTCATATAAACGAACTAGTGGGCCCGGCGGACGTTGCCTCGCCATGATAATAAGAAAGAGATAATAAGAAAATCTTTATAATCTAGGAGGCAAACGAAAAGACAGGTCACCTGATGGTAAGATATTATAGGAGCCAAACGAACAGACGGGTCACCTGATGGTAAGTGATCACCGCCGTCCATAGACTCCAGCAACACCAGGAGAATCGCAAGTGTGTTGCCAGCCTGTGTTTGAGGGGAGGGAGGAGTGGGAAAAAGGGAAAGGGGAATAGGAGAAAAGGAGATGGGAAATAACTATAATTATAACTTAAAGTAAGAGATATGGTTAACGCCTGGTTTAAAATTCATACAGCTAATGAAGACCTTATGACGCACTGATCAACTAACCGTTGGCAGTATGAGTTTAAAAATACCATATTTATAACAACATTCGAACAATAATAAATTTGTTACATAACATGGGTAATTAAAAAAATGGTAAGATATCTAATAACATGGACCGGAATTTCTTGAGAGATTGATCTTAAAAAGCAGTCGAGGGGTTAACGATTAAGGTAGTTTATTTCAGCGCGTAATATATACACATATGAACAAACGTATAGCCGGTCAGCGAGGAAAACCAATTACCACTTTATTATTTTCGAACTGACTACACTATTGACCTAGCAAGGCCTTAACAGCTTCACCGGACTACTTAACAGCTTCACCGGACTACTTAACAGCTTCACCGAACTACTCTAATCAACACTCCAGCCGATGGGTTAACGATTAAGGTAGTTTATTTCAACGCGTAATATATACACATATAATGTAATGAACAAACGTATATTCGGTCAGCCAGGAAAACTAATTACCACTTTTTTTTCGAACTGACTACGCTATTGCCTTAGCAAGGCCTTAACAGCTTCACCGGACTACTTAACAGCTTTACCGGACTACCCCAATTAACACTCAGTAGACACTGTGACTATTTATACGAACAGAGCTTCGTCCTACATTAACTTCGACATAGAAATGTGTGTCCGATAAAAAAAAAAATCCCCTACGCTGTTGACCTAGAGAGCTCTTTACAGCTTCACTGGGCTAATGTGTCCGAACAATGACATCTTGTCTTTTATAGGCCGAACTCTCTAATAGGGTGACGCTAGTGTTAATGTTCCAGTCGCGTCTCGGACGTGTTGTAGCGGTACCGGAAGTAGATGATAAGTCAGTTTAAATCAATTGAATATCATATTAGTTAATAAAAATATTATAAAGGACATATTAAATCATTAAAATTAATTACAAAAATATAAATCATTAGAAAAATATATGAGTAACATTGAAACAAGTTATGGATAAATAAATATCAATATTACATTTTTATTATCATAGAAGGCAAACGAACAGGCGGTTCACCTGATGGTAAGTGATCTCCGCCGTCCATAGGCACTTGCAACACCAGGGGAGTTGTAAGTACATTTAACAACCTGTGTTTGGGTTGAGGGGCGGCTTACGGAGGGAAAGGGTGGAAGGCCTCTGGTGCTCTCACTGAGCGAACGAAACGCAACAATGCAAGCTCTGTTCCTTCACGTCGGTGTTCTGTGAGAGGGTATTACTACCCCGAGCGAGCCAGCCCATTGATGCTGAAACCAGTAATAGCTTTAGCATGGATCTACCACCTCCAGAAGGTTCCAATAATACCACTTTAATTTTCTTTTGTATTAAACTATTGGCTATGTTACGCGCAAGCCCCAACTTACAGTTATAGTCAGAGCGGTCAAAAAGATTGACCGCGATTTTACGGTTCCGTATCAAAGACATTAATCGCCGAGTAATTGATAAATGGGTTAAGTTCAAGAAATCATTCATACGTGTGAGATAACAAAGATTCTCAGTATTAAGTTCAAAGAGTCAATCGAGAAAATAAATATATAATAAAATAAAAAAATAATTTCATCTGATGCAATAAATTCATCGAAATCATGAAAAAATATTTTGTTATATTAGAAGCAAGTTTATAAATAATTTATCAGAATATTTAGTCAAAGGTTATCGTCTTTTGTTTTAGGAAATTAATTATATTGGCTATCACTACATATTATTACATAGTATAAAACAAAGTCCCCTACCGCGTCTGTCTGTCTGTCTGTTCGCGATAAACAAAGATTGACCGCGATTTTACGGTTCCGTATCAAAGACATTAATCGCCGAGTAATTGATAAATGGGTTAAGTTCAAGAAATCATTCATACGTGTGAGATAACAAAGATTCTCAGTATTAAGTTCAAAGAGTCAATCGAGAAAATAAATATATAATAAAATAAAAAAATAATTTCATCTGATGCAATAAATTCATCGAAATCATGAAAAAATATTTTGTTATATTAGAAGCAAGTTTATAAATAATTTATCAGAATATTTAGTCAAAGGTTATCGTCTTTTGTTTTAGGAAATTAATTATATTGGCTATCACTACATATTATTACATAGTATAAAACAAAGTCCCCTACCGCGTCTGTCTGTCTGTCTGTTCGCGATAAACTCAAAAACTACTAAATGGATCCTTATGCGGTTTTCACTAGTTATTATATAAAGCTAAGTTCTCTGCCACGTCTGTCTATCTGTTCGCGATAAACTCAAAAACTACAGAACGGATTTTCATACGGTTTTCACAAGTAATTCATGAGGAAGATTTGGGGATACAATTTGTCAAGGTTTTTTTTTTATTATCAGAGTGTAGGTTTTGTAGGTGGTAGAGCGACGTAACGTAATGTTAGCGTGATGAAGAAACTTCCGCATTCTACCGAGAAGAGGCTTTTACCTAACAGGGGGGTTATTTAAACACTGGTATATGCACCAAAAATGCAGTTCTCTGCAGAACCATGCGTTCTCTATTAAAGGCTACAGTTCTATCAAATGAACGCAGTTAATCAAGCTTTATTATTGTTTTATACACTTCTTTAATGGTAGTAGAGCCACGCTGAAACTATTACTGGTTTCAGCACGAATGGGTAGGCTCGTCCGGAGTAGTACCACCCTCTCACAGAAAACCGACGGAAGTAGCCGTGCTTGCATTATTGCGTTTCGTTCGGTCAGTGAGAGCGCCGGAAGCCCACTTCCCCTCTCCCCGTCCTCCCCGCAAATACAGGCTGGCAACGCACTTACGACTCGGCGGTGTTCCAAGTGTCTATGAACGGTGGTGATCACTTAATATCAGGTGACCCACCGGTTTGTTTACCTTCTATGATATACAAAAAAAAAGTGGCACAACGAAATAAATATAGGATAGAACGAAATATCTATACATATAATAAAAATCTAAATCTAACATATCTGTACTTTTTTTAATTTTCATGAAAAATTTTTTGTAGTTTGATAGAAATAAGTAATAAAATACTTTTCAATCATTTTTGGAAATGTCTGTCTGTTTGTATGAACACGTATCACTGCTAAACACAATAAAACCACACCATCAAAAATCATAAAGCATATCTTCGAAAATAACTTAGTATTTGTTAAATTAAAATCGGTCGACTCTAGCAAAAGTTATTGTAATTTTAATGACAACTCGGCCTAAGTACGAAAAGTAGATAGATTTAATACATTCATATGACTATTATTAATCACTTTTTTTTTACACAAGGTTCCGCGCGGCCGAAGTCCCGGACACAGCTAGTATATAACATATATATAACGATAAAAATACTAGGTGACCTGGTCACGCGTTGCTGTGGTTCAGTTATTGGAAAAGAAATACAAAATTAAAATTTGGCGTCATCTATGAGATATCTATAACAGTCAGCTCTACAGTTTTCTGTCAACAAACGGCTGCACAACGGCAGATCTTTATAATTTTACCTATATAGAAGGTATATTATACAATACTTTGGTGTTTTAATTACGCTGAAATGTATTATTGCATACTTACTTGCCTACAATTCTCTTCTATTTAAGTGGCGCCGTCATTCAATTTACAATAACTTTTCATAGCGTAACCTGATCTTAACTACTAAGGCGAGCGCTTAAGGCACTCAGCCGATTTTATTTGTCTACTAGCTCCAGGGTGCACATCACACCTCGGCTTGGGCTGTTTCCTGATACATACAATTGGCGTCCTAGCTTTTTTTTAACGTGGGGTAATCTCTTATGGAAACGCCACCTTCCCGGGGGAGAGGGTCGGTTATGTCTGACTCGCACGGACTAAAACCCCACGGTGTACCGACATACCGTTATTGTGAGGGCGGCAAGGGATCGAACAAGCTAATCAACCTTGTAGACCCGTCCCCACGGTCCGCCCGGAGGAAGGTGACCACCGGGCTCCTACCTATAGAGGGGCAGACCGGATACATACCGGCTGCCCCCCTCGTCCGCCGGACCTGTGCAATGAGGAGATGGGCCCATCCTCTCAGGTCCGGCTACGGTGGCGGGAGGAGTTGGGCGAAGCGCCGCTTAGAGGATCTACCTCGTGGGCCCTCTCCGCCACCTCCTTCTGCAAGATGACCTCCTCGCAGAAGGAGGCCATCGCTCGCCACGCCTGTTCGCTGCCAAGCATGGCCGAAACCTCGCTCGGTAGCGATAAGTCCGCTCCTACCGCCGCCGTCAGAATGCGGCGCTGCTCTCCTCACGCAGCCCACTCAGATAGAGTATAACATTAAAAGAAAATTTTTCAACAATTTTTGGCTGCAAATTTTTTTTTTTTCAACAATTTGATATTAAATCTCATTTTTATAAAAGTGGTATCGTACGTTCGGACACTCTTTTAAATTTTATTGACTCTAACAAAATCAAACAATCAAGAGTAATTTGAAAAAGTTGTTAATTTAATTAAAAGTGTAAAGTAATTACATTGATTTGAGAATATAAACAAAAGCTCTTGCTAATGGATATCGTAGATAAACTAGATATACTTTTTAAATGAAATTTGTGCGTCTTAAGTCACTAAAAACATTTAAAATATGCCGAATCACAGCCAAACGATCAATTCTAAAATTCGTACGAAACAAAATTTTTGTTTTCAACACTTAAATATCATTTATATTACAGAAAATATTGTTTTAAAATAGACCTACATAAATTTAAATAATAAACACTTAAAAATACACACTGTATTCCTAATTCAAACAGTAGTCTATAATCATGCCAAGAAGTCTTTATATCTTTTCAGAGATACCAACTTTATAAATTTAACTTCGGAACGATTTCTCGAAACAAACGAAACTGCAAATCTGCATAAATACTCAAATAAACCATCATCGAATCGAATCGAAAAAGAATTAATGCTCCAAATGTTTAAATTGATACGTTCCTAATTTGAAATCGTTTTGAAACATTCAACAAATTCGATTGGTTGACGTCTAACCGGTCATTACCATAAGTTCGTGAATTTCTAATTCGATTAAATCCTCTTTTGATTTTTAGCGGGAAGCTGTAAATAAGCGGTTATGT
Organism: Antheraea pernyi; assembly: GCA_015888305.1. Classification (NCBI taxonomy): domain Eukaryota; kingdom Metazoa; phylum Arthropoda; class Insecta; order Lepidoptera; family Saturniidae; genus Antheraea; species Antheraea pernyi. Next base: position 54,875 of record MU160388.1, on the reverse strand, counting down.
ACTTTTATTATATCAAATAATCTTTTTAATGAATATATCATGAAATTCACAATGTTTACCTATAAGTTAGTATAAGAGTTTTTGGCGGGATCTTGGTCTGTCATGTAGTGGATTTTTTTCATAATCTTGTGTTACTTCACTCTATATTGTGTAAAATTGGTGGTGTTTTATGTAATATAGTTTGTTTATTGTGCATAAGTGAAAAGAGTGGAAAATAATACCACGGACCGTGAATAATGAGATGCCACAAAAACTCTCAGGAAAGTTCTAACAAGATGTCCACCATCTTGTTAGTTCATTGAAATTTTATCAAGAAACTTGTAATTTCGATACTCACTTGGCAAAAGCAGTAATAGTCTACTAGAAGACTGGTTGCCAAAAATGGAATGGAAGAAGAACTTGTAATACTATTAACAACTCGATAATGGCAGTAATAATCTAAAAGATTGGTTGCTAATAAAAAAGTAAAAAATAAAGTTAGTATATAAAAAAACAATAGAATAATTGTGTTCTTTGTTTGAATTTTTAAATCAGATAAAATCTAAAATATCGAAATATAATAATTTGTAAATTGAAATTATTAACATTATGACATCTATTGGCATTCGGAACAATAATTTATACATTTTATTAATTAATTAAATATGTGATGGGCTGCTTAATAGAAAATATCAATGTTACGTGTGTACACGCTATACTGCTCATCGTTAGTCTGTTGAAATGTGAGCTTTTATTTTGTTTAGTTTGTTTGAAACACAGCCAATGTAAGCACGTTTCACAATGCCGCAGTGTATTCAAAAGATGCAAAAATAATACCCGAAAAAGCAATTTAGCGGCCGGAGTATCTTACTCTCGCTAAATACATGTTATATAAGTTATATTTTAAGCTTTAAACTAACAAATAATATCAAATTTTGAACAAAATTACCAGTTTTTAACCTGTGGTACAAATGTTTGATCAAGGCTCTCTAACCACGCACAATAACGGGAAAAAGTACTTTATTCATTGCGTGTTAAGGTTGAATTCACATGGAAAAATTGTATATGTTGTCTTTTCATTTGTAAGTGATGGCAGTAATTTATTGCTTTGCTCGTTTTATTGTAAGTATAAGATAATATTTTGAACATTTGTGACTTTATTACTAGGTGTCATGGTTGTAATTAGGTTGAACTTAAAACTGTTTTAAAACTTTTTTCTCTCTTTCTTAGTAAACAAATAGCTACATAAGTATATATTTACGCGGACAGCAGTTAGCTTCGATTTTGTACGTGACCTTTTATCTAGTTATTGTTGATCGAAGGTCGCAAGCGCAGGAAGCCACGAGCATGTTGAGTTTTTTATTTTTTTTATGATACAGCATTAGTAAATACATATAGCCCTGAATTTTCAACCCTTTACAATCAACCCCTATTTTTTAATGGTCATTTTAGTGATTAATAATTTTTCATCCCACTCGATAACTGATCAATTATTTTGAAAATTATTTCACAGCTAGAAAGGTATATTAGATTACGTTTTATTAAGGTATATTACATAGTAAATGGGGCGTGGAGGTGAGGGTCAAAGGAGCAACCCAGTGGATATTGGGAAGACATTTCTTGCCAATCTATATATAGTATAGTTTCGAGTCACAATTGGACCCGATAAGTTACGCTATAATCGGGTTTTAAGTTTTTTAAGATTTTTAGCGTTTGGAAATACTGAGTGATAAATAAAAACATTTTTTTAAATCATATATTTCATTAATTATTAAACATTCTTTTCATTTAGTGAACATTGCAAGTTTCTTCACATTCGGCAAGTTTTCGAAACCGGTTCGAGTTACCTTGACATCCGCCGTAGATGAACGATTCGCACTTTTTCGTTTCTGAATTATATCCGTAACTGTAAACAGAGATTATTTTTTATATTAGTATAAGGTTTAAGTTAAGTTCGAGTTGTTTAGAAAAAAGTTTGATTTCCTTGAAACTAATCGGATCTTGAGACTTTGTAGAGCCACGCTGAAACTATTACTGGTTTCAGCATGAATGGGTCGGCTCGCCCGGGGTAGTGCCACACTCTCACAGAAAACCGACGTGAAGTAGCAGTGCTTGCATTGATGCGTTTCGATCGGTCAGTGGGAGCCCCGGAGGTCCACCTCCCCTTCCCCCTCCCTCCCCTACCCCCAAACACAAACTGGCAACGCACTTGCCTCTCCCCTGGAGTTATAATATTAAAATATTAAATTAAAAAAAAAAAACTAAATGTACATCTATATAAACTTATAATATATAAATACTGTCTGTACGTGTAATTTTTTTCACTATGTTTTACCAAGGCCGATGATGGCGAATGGATGATAGAAAGAAATGTAGTAATTTTAAATTATTTTAGGTGGGAGGAAACAAGTTTTTAAAGGGTTAGTAATTGCTATTATTAATTGCTAGCATCGTGTTGTATAGAAATATATTATTGAGGTGATTACCTGGGCAAATATGCTCTGCAAGGTCCATCTGCAATAGGTTCTAGACATCTCGATGGGAGCTCTGTAAAGGATTTAGAACATCCTCATCATTAGCCTATGAGATACCTACTATAGGGTCATAGGTCTCTTCCTGAAGCAAGATATGGACATAATCATGATTCCAGCCCACGACGTATTGGCGTCTTCAAGCTCCAACAAGTTCATTAAGAACATTCTCAAGTTCAGGTTTCCTCACGATGTTTTTCTTACCTTCGGCCTATATTATTACCAATTGAAATTAGTAAATTACAGTATTTTTTTTTACTTTTTACATTTCTATATTTATAATTAATTTTAATGATTTAATATGTCCTCTATAATATTTTTATAAACTACAATAATATTAAAGTGATTTAAACATCTACTTACGGTATCGCTAAAACACAACCGAAACGCTACCGGAAGATTAACACTAGCGCCACCCTATTAGATCGGCCTATTAACACTAGCGCCACCCTGTTAGATCGGCCTATAAAAAGGTATTATCAGTCCCCGAAGCGACCAATGACGAATGAGCGACGAATGACCAGGAACTTATTTCTACACAATATAAAAGAGAATATATCACTTTCTTTGCAGTAGACAAAAGAAACCGCGATACAAAGGGTTAACATAATCACAAACTTCGACATTGTGATTTGAGTATAAAAAAATATCTGTCGTACAGAATACTTTAACTAGGTCTTTTATAATTTGTCCTATCAAATTGATACTTCAATGTCTTTAAGGGTTAATATAACATTTTCATAGGTTATCACTATAAATCATAAACACATAAGATGTCGGTTCGTAACGTGAATATAAATGTTAATGTTTTTATGTTTGTGGGTATATTAATTTAAGTTCGTTGTGGAAGGAGTCGTGTTCATCGAGCGGTTAGAACAGTGAAATAACAATACGATGTCTGCAGGTTCGAACTCCAGCATGTACCTACTAGGGATGGCAAATTGATCTTGTGAATCAACCTCTGACACTATAAAATCGTGATTCGATTATTTCTATCGGCATAAAAATATCACCATACAATTTTTTTTTTTAACCTAAATCTCTCAAAAAATATTGATTTTTTCATGAATCGATTCCAATTTGGAAAGATCATGAAACGGATTAATTTAAAAATCAATTTATTTTGCCAAGAATTTACGTGCCTAGTAGCAACGAATTTATTCGGAATTGTGTGTCGAAATATAGAATTGTGAATACCTAGTTAAGTATTAAACGGTTTAGAATCACCTGGTCTTCTCCCATCTAATAGCCGTGCTTCTTTTCTTTAACGTGGGGAGATCCTGCATTGGATATCCACTGCCTCGGAAGTGAAGTGGATAGTGTCAGACTATAACTAACTAAACCCTATAGTGAACTGTCTACCGCGTTAATGAAGGCTAAGAATAATCACGCGAGTATGTACCGTTTTTATAAAATGGGGAGATTCTGCATTAGACATCTTCTCTCTCTCTGGAGTGAAGGTGGTAGTATCAGACTACTAATTGACTAAACCATAAGGTGACCCTTCTATGGCGTTAATGGAGGCTATGAGATGACGCGAGTATGTGCCGCGACATCCTGGCAGCATTTTAACTGCTTTTCTGGACTCGACAAAGCCCAACGTGAATGCTAGGCCGCCCGCTGACTGAGAGAGCCCGGACCCTATTTCCCCATCTGCTGAAC
>MU160388.1:14393-25360 GCA_015888305.1 Antheraea pernyi | reverse complement strand
CACTTTGAGGATCTTGCTCACGAACCCTCTCTGCCGCCTCCTTCTGCGAGACGACTTCCTCGCAGAAGGCGGCCATTGCGTTCCACACTGCCTCACTGCTGAGCATGGCCGCAACCACGCTCGGCAGTGACAGATCTTGCCCTACCGCCGCAGCCAGAGTGCGACGTTGCTCCTCCCACGCAGCACACTCAGACAGAGTGTGCTGCGCGGTATCCGGGTCAACGCCGCACTGATGACATACGGCAGTCGGCTCCCTGCGTGCTATCCGGTACAGGTACCAACCGAAGCAACCATGTCCAGTCAGGACCTGCACTAGTCGGAACGTCAGGGAGCCCCATCCTCTATTAAGCCAATCCGACAGAACCGGGCGGACGGCATCGATCGTGTATCGACCGTACCGCGCGTCCGCCAGGTCCCGTCTCCACCTTTCCACCACTTCATCCCTCTTCTCTCTTCTTCTTTCCTCTATTTCTCTGGGAGTTAGAGGCTCCCCCATCCGTAGCGGCGGGAACTCCTGCCTCCAGCTCCCAGGGTAGGGAGCCAGCGAGCGTGAAGGCCGCCGCTGAAGACACCGTGCGGTACGCCCGGATCACCCTCAGTGCCACCGTGCGCTGCGCTCTACGGAGTGCACCACCCTCAGCTGCGCGGCTAGGGTGGGAAATCGTAGGGATTTCCCCATGTTAAAAAAAATGGGGATGAAAAACTGTCGCCAAGCTTCTATTGATGTGTTCCGGTAGCTGTCATTTAATATCAGATGAGATTGTGGTGAAACCCTATTACTTATAAAGTATATAAAAAATGTCGCCAATCACTCCCTTCGAACCAGAATACAATATCGCTGAACTCTCGTATGAGGAGATAAACTTTCTGGACTTTTAATGCGATACATAGAATGCAAAGGTTTGTCGACACAAAATGTGAACTTTACAGTCACGTAACTGAATGTAGTTATTTATTTTTATAATTATGTATGTCATATATATATATGGTATATATGGACTTTTTTTAACTAGTTTGTACTTACAGTAGCTATACCTATTTTTTGTGATCATCCGTGACGTGTTATGTCTGTGTTAATTGCTCTTTTAATTTAGTATTATAAAATTAATATGATCGACTGAACGTCCGTTTATCATCATATCCCATCAGCGTTGCAGTACTACTGTATTGCACATTTTGCTGTGAAGGATTCGCTGATTGTTGGAAATTTCTTTTATTCTTTTTATTTTTTCGTTATCCTTACATAGTATAAATTAAAGTCCACTACCGCGTCTGTCTGTCTGTTTGCGATAAACTTAAAAACTACTGAACAGATTTTCATGCGGTTTTCACCAGTGGATACAGTGATTCATGGGGAACGTTTTAGAATACTTTGGCAAGGATGTTTTTATAATCAGGGCGGGACAACGTCTGCCGGATCCGCTAGTTATATCTAAATTATTTAATTTGTAACTTATTCTTACACCTTAATTCTTCATGTGTCGCCATTAATAAACAGTTTTCTTATATTTAGCGCGCAAATATATACATATATCACTGAGTGTTATAAGCGGCAGGAACTTTTATTGTGCTTTCACGTAAGTGTGTCTTCAACTATTTAGATTGGGTTCAAGTATCGATTAATAATTTTGTTATTTGTGCATCCTTGTATTGCAGATTTATCCATATCAGTGTCTGAAATTAGAGCATAATTCATTATTTTTTCAAGTATCAATATTAAGGAAAAAAACCGAGTTTTTGCAAATCCTATTTTTTTTTATAGTAGCACGGCAAAATGACTGCACTGTGCCTGATGGTAAGCACAGTACAATCCAAAAACAATGGCGACCACCGAGTGACACACTATCCATCGCCGGTCACCGCTGTCATGCCGGCCTGCGAAAAGCTGGATATGCACAGGCTGATCTCGAAACGCGACCCGCAGAAGCGAATCACTATGACGGGCTTTTTCGCCATATACATGGTGGTTGCGACCCAGTCAGGCTGTAAAACCCTACCACCCCGCTTTCGCCATCGCCTCGTTCGTTATTCAGCAGGTGCACCCACGTGGCTTGGGTGTCTCAAGTCTTATGATGTTATTCAACTTGCACAAGTTTTCCCTCTCTTGATTTTTCGTCGAGAGACGTTTTTGTTCACTGATTTAGCATTTAATTAATTGTATTATTAGTCATCACAAGTCATAATCGGTATCAATATAAAATTAAAATCCACAACAAAACTTATAAAACGAAATTAATGAAAGATACAGAAGAACTTCCTCTTAACGAATTCGTGGGTCAAACGGTCTCACTCGACCGCTTCTGTCACTTTACCATACAAATTGTGATATTTATGTGAGTCGAGAAACTCGCGCGAGTTACTGGCTCGGCCTTGAACACGGCTCTAATCTAATTTCTCTCAATTCTGACGAAATTCTAAATTGAATTATAACTGAGGTATTACAAAAACTATGCATAGTTTTTCCAAATCAATCGATAAAGGTTTATATGTAGTCTGTGCGAACGCTACATCAACATACGAGATTCGTTTTGTTTAATATAGGTATAACTAGTTCTGATATATGATTAATTCAAAAAATTAATGTTAAATAAACTGACAGAAATGTAAACCCAAAACGATGGCATAACTGTTCTTTTTTGAATTTTTATATCAATTATAGGGTGAAATGTATGTTTCATAATTTGTATATTGAAATTATTAAAATTATTCTGGTTTTCACATCTATTGGAAAACGAGTTCGCATATAATTTTAGTATGACATACACATCTCTGTTTTTTTTATAAACATTTTCCGTATTAAAGTCCAAATTTTTATCAACATACCATTTATGGAACTAAAGTTCACCCAGATAAATAATTCGGTAGTCATAAAAATAATTGTTCTGTATTGGATTGCAAACTACAATACACATCCCGTCCAGTGGTCGAAATTCGACTACCAAAAATAAACCCAAGCCGCACAAGTGTAATACGGCCTGTCATGCTTACGTAGCATGTCATGACGCGAAATTATAGATTTATCTCGTGCCAAAAATACCACTCAGCGTGCCAAACAAGTTTTCACTTAAAAAAATTGGTTCCGCGCAAATATAATAAACTAAAGATAACAAACCATACTGTAATAGTGTAATACTGATTTTTTTTTACAGACGAAGTTGCAGGTAACAGTTAGCTATATATGTGATTATCTAAACGAAATATACTACGAGGGTATAAACATAATCATCATCCAATAGAATCTCGAAACGACGCGGCGTGTGCCAATAACTTCGATGATTTAGAAAATGGCACGTACTGGTTACTGTTTGAACAAAAAAACCACGTTACTCCGACATGTCAGGAAATAGAACGCAAACCAAAATCAACCGTAAAGTCTACGCATTAAGAATATGACGTTGTATTTTGAAGGGAACGAATATTGTTGTAAAGGTAAATGGTTATGTCTGCTATAAGAGAGATTTGATGCGATTTTTTCACAGCTATTCCCTGAGAACGAATGCAGCGTTTAATAGAGTTGTACAATTGATATCAGCATATGGAGTATTGAACACTTTTATATGACGAAATGGAGATAGATAGATTAGATTCCGTGCGAGACAACCTTTATCCCTCTTTTGTCCTCGGACATAAGGTGAGAGACTACTTTGGTGGTAAAATGAAGTGCTGATGTATTATTTTTAATCATTTTTCCATCGCCTCTAATTTTTTCTTCCGTCTATCGCATGTCGCATTACAGCAGGCCGCAGTATAGCGGTCCCACGTGGTGGAGGCGCATTTTGTCGTGCGACTCCTATAATTCATCGGGGAGGGGGTCTACTATCTTAAACCACTCAGGCCACAGAAGGGGCCCCTTATGAGGAGCCGGCAGCTGCCGGGTGAGCAGACAGGAGAGCAGAAGTTCCTGCTCCACGGCCAAATAGGTGTAAGGAGGCACCATGGGGTTTTAGTCTGTGCAAGTCGGACATATTCCACCCTCAGCTGCTCGCTGGAGTGGATATCCGAAGGGATTTACCCATGTAAAAAAAAAGGTTAGCTCAGATAGTTCGCGAATTGCGTGTATCTGGCAACAGCCCAAGCCGAGGTGTGCCGCGCACCCTTGAGCTAGTTTTCAAATAAAATCGGATGAGTGCCTTATGCGCTCGTCTTGGTAGTTCGGAGAATCTGTTAAGACCTTACTAGGGTAATAGCGTTCGTTCAGTTCGAAAAAAAAACTAGCTAGCCAAGTTTTAACAAGGCGCTGACTATGACATGACTATGCTATGACTATGACCTTTGCGTCAAAAATTTGTTATAAAATAAAATGGTATACAGACATCTGAGAGAAAAAAAAACATAATAAAGCATAACTGTTATATTTTTCGTTATCAATCAAGACGGAATGTATTTAAAAAAGACATCGATCCTTTAAAATCTTTTATAAAGTTTTGCATCCATGCATCGATATGCCTTCTTTTCAGCAACTGTCAAAGCGACAGCTGATTTATGATTTTCCATTGTGGCAGCATCGGCGTTCTTTATGGCGCGAAACTCATTTATAATAGGTGGAGAGCTCGTGATGATTGTTTAAAATTAACTTGCAATTTTTCTGATATCTATTTTAAATACATTTTTTTTTTTAGAAAAATAAGGACATCTTTTCGCATACCCTTAATTGTGTTTGTGAAACGAAGGCCGATCATATATGTATGCAGGGATCGAAACCTACGACCTCTTAACTGAATGATTTCCTCGGGTTAATGCTCCGTTTTTGAATAAACGCTCTGATGAGATTTTTGTTAAGAACTGAATGCTTTCCAAGGAATTATGCATGTTTTTAAAGAGTCGACCTCCTCAATCACCGGTCTTTGAGGTCTTGGGGTCTTAGATTTCATCCTCGTGAAAATGGTATGTTTGTTACACTTGATATACATATTTTATCTGTATTCATTTGTGAGTATTATTTGTTTATTGTAATTTTATTGTTTCTATTTAATCCCTACAACTTTTTTATTGATTTTATATCTATTCAGCTTAAATTGTCATTGTTGCCCAGCTACTAAGGAGAAGCATAAATATATATGTAGATATAAATTGTTAAGAAGAAACTTTATATACTATATATCTAAATACTATATGTATGTATATACATATATGTCGGGAAAAACGTTATTTCCCGTTGGCATCGTCATTAGTGGTTACGGGTTTAGTGGGCGTCATTCGGGTAAACTGCGAGCACAAAACACAATATTCACAGTTTCACATTACTTTAATTTAGATTCAACAATAGTTTTACACTATACAATGATATCGTTGTAAAAATTAACAATTAAGACCGAGCAGCGATTTCGGGGCACCGATCTTACTTTAATCACCGAATATAATAATACTCTCATCAACGATCCAACTCAGTCCGTTGCTATCAAACCAATGTCCCATATACATCCCATATATAAACTGTCCACCTTCTAAAAGTAAAGATGGCGCCTCGACCCCGCTCGAGGCATTGGCTCTGCTCTGATTGGTCATTACGTAAATTACATTGTATGTAGCTTCTATTACATTATTAAGGTTTTAAGCTATAGGAAAATGTAACAAATGAAATAGAATAGAAATTAAGTATTTTGAAAGTAATAAAACTGTACGCCTCTTAAAGTAAATGTTGTCTCGACTCCGCTCGAGGCACATGGTCTGTTCTGATTGATTGATTTCTGGTGATTTATATATATATCTTAAATAATACTGTAAAATATTTTTACATTAGGTAAGTAAAAATAGTTAGTTATTTTTAGTTTATATATATTATATATATCCTAAATAATACTGTAAAATATTTTCTAACTGATAAACTCACATAAAAATCGGTTATTTCGAAACTTAGCCCAGATAAACAACAGACATATCAATTTTATTTTGATGTAAAGATTTTACATTGTGTCAAGTAACAAAATGAATTTGTATAATTGAATATTTAACATATTATAACAGATAATTAGAATCTTGTTGGAATAAATATTACCCGCTCCTGGTCTAAAACGTTAATGACTAACCGGGACACATAAAATGGCGGATAAAACGCGCGGCAAAAAACCTTTAAGTTATAGTTTTTAAAAGATTATCCTTTTGTTGTAGAGTTATGAACGATTAATATGCAATTTTTATTGATCTTTGACTTCGCAATCATTAATTTTGAGATTTGACTAATTATACTGTACGATAGTCATAGGTACCAACATAATAATTATATATACTAACGCAAAAAAGTCTCATAGATTAATTCTTTATTACATTTTTAATTTTTTTTTTTTCTTCGAACTGACTACGCTATTGACCAAGCAAGGTCTTAACAGCTTCACCGGACTACTAAGGCGAGCGCTTAAGGCACTCAGCCGATTTTACTTTGACAACTAGCTCAAGGGTGCGCGGCACACCTCGGCTTTGGCTGTTGCCTGATACAAACGATTCGCGACCTATCTGAGCTAACCTAAGCTAAGCTAACTATTCATACATATATGAGTTGTTGAAACATATATGTGTACCAAGCATACATACCTCAACAACTCTTATATATATTTCGTATCGGATAATATTCTAAACTATTTCAGTTTGATAAGGGAAAAAAATAAAACCCTTCCACTTGCATGTGTAAGCGTGTATGCGTGCACGTGTGTGGAGGTGATATGTGTAATGTTGTCGCAGTGATGTAAGATTTTGTGTCACTGTATCGCGCGAGCAGCGTACTCAAGGGCTCCACGCCGAGGGAACGGACCTAGGCTTGAGCTGCTGCCGAGGGGGGCCTAGTCTGGTGTGCGGGAGCGAAATTTACCCCCAGACCACGGCGGCGTGATCTGTGGTTACGCGGGCGTGGGCGTGAGCACGCTCTGTTTAGAGAGACAGGCTGGTACTGATCGTTCACTGCCGTTATTTCATCGGGAGGGTCGGTAAAAATATGTCGCGGATGTATTATTTTTAATGTTTTACTATAAGTCTTGCGTAGAATAAACTTTTTTTTTGGAACTGACTACGCTATTGACCTACCAAGGTCTTAACTGCTTCACCGGGCTACTTTTTTTATAACTTTTTTTCTTTTTCTACCTTCTTTAACAATGAAACGGCAGAACAGCATGGTTAATACCTAATAACCACGAACACTAACGATAGATTTATGAAAGTAAAAACTTCTATATAATAAATAAATTAAAAAAATATAGTAATAAATAAAATAAAAACCATTGTGTTTTGTGGAAACAAATAAACAGATTTTTTTTATATACAGTTTACGTTGTTATCTTAAACTTAAAATTTTATTTAGGTGGCAAACGAACAGACGGGTCATCTGATGGTATGTGTTCACCGCCGTCCATAGACAGTAGCAACACCAGGGGAGTCGCAAAGTTACCAGCCTGTATTTGGGGGATAGGGGATCGAAGGGGGAAATGGGCCTTCGGCGCTCTCACTGACCGAACGAAACGCAACAAAGCAAGCACTATTACTTCACGTTGGCTTTTGTGAAAGGATGGTACTACCACGGTCGAGCCGACCCATTCATGCTGAAACCAGTAACAGCTTCAGCATGGCTCTACCACCTTCATGACCAACATATAATTGTATGTAGTTTTTTTTTAACTTATATTTCCAGAACCACTTCTCGGATGAAGGCCTCCTCCAGGGATTTTCATTGTTTGGGCTTTGTCTATCCAGTCATGACCAGCCGTCTACACGATCTCATCTTGCAACCTCATAAGAAGTCTACCTCTATAGCGCTTAAAAACTTCTATAAGCGCGTTGGTAGGTTTTGGTAGGTGGTAGAGCCACGCTGAAGCTATTACTGGTTTCATAATGAATGGGTCGGCTCCACCGGGATACTACCACCTGAACCACAGAACAGACGTGAAGTAACATCGCTAGAGCATTGTTGCGTTTCGTTCGGACAGTGAAAGCGCTGGAGGCCCACTTCCCCTTCCCTCTCTTCTCCTCTCTCCTCCTTACTCCTTCCACCCTTCCGCACCCCCGCCCCCCCAAACACAGGCTGGGAACGCACTTACAGCTCCCCTGGTGTTACTAGTGTTTATGAACGGCAGTGATCACTTAACATCAGGTGACCCAACTGTTCGTTTGCCTCTTACGATATAAAACAAAAAGTCTCGGCTCAAAAACATATGTAAAATGCTAACCTATTTTATTTTTAAAATGCTTGAAACTTTATTGAAATTGAGAGACGATATTACAATCTCTCCCTCGTTGAAGCCTTTCATGGATTTCATCGTAAAGGAATGCAATAACACATTTGTACAGAAATAGCATGAACTTGTTCAGTTATTTTCAATAAAGGATATCATAATGTCATTTGAAATTGTATCTTTCAAGCATAACTATTTCTACGTACTAGTGGGCGCCTGCTGGTCGACATTCGACCGTAGCTAATTGATTTTTGTAAGTTTGAATTTTATTAGGTTTAATATAATTGTTGAATCAAGCATAACTATTTCTACGTACTAGTGGGCGCCTGCTGGTCGACATTCGACCGTAGCTAATTGATTTTTGTAAGTTTGAATTTTATTAGGTTTAATATAATTGTTGAATATAGAATGAAAAAGGGTAATTGGAACGTAAGAGTTAAATAATACACACAGTCGAGCATAGCAACCTCCTTCACAACCTTTTTTGAAGTCTTTTATTGACAGATGTCAAAATGTCTTTTTTATTTACATGTGTTTATATGTTGTGTAAAATTGAAGCATTAGTGTGAGTAATGCATATTTTAATTAATTTAATGTACTTCTAATGCATTTTATATAAAATAAATAACTTTCTGCACTTTTCCTCCATATAAACTTTAACTATGCCAAATTTCACGTACATCCGTTCGCCCAATTCCGTTAAAAAGGGATACAAAGTTTGGGCTTCACGTATTTATATATATGGATACAAAGTTTGGGCTTCACGTATTAATATATATGATAATAAATATTTTTCTAAATGAATTTGAAATAGACGTAAGTAGCAAATGCTCCGAGCATTATTAAGCCAATTCAATTTTGAACTCTTACATGCAGAATATTAAGATAAAAATTGTGAAAGAATAAAATATCAACGATTGAGTTACCTTTATGATTTTTAACGCTTTTTATTGTTAATATCAGTAAAATATACAGTACATAATCTATTTTATAACATTAGTAGATATGGTTTTTATTTTACTTTGGCAATATATTGGGTAATATTATACAGGAATTAAAGAATAGTTGATACAATAATTTAGTTATTTTTTAAAGTTTGTGAATACTCTATATTTTAGTAATCAGGTTATTTATTCAAATGATAGAAGTAATTTATGGTTATATCTTTTTTTTTTCTCGAACTGACTACGCTATTGACCAAGCACGGTCTTAACAGCTTCACCGGACTACTACGGCGAGCGCTTAAGACACTCAGCCGATTTTATTTTGACAACTAGTTCAAGGGTGAGCGGCACACCTCGACTTTGGCCGTTGCCTGATACATGCAATTCGCGACCTACGTGAGCTAACCTAACTATTCATACATATATGAGTTGTTGAAACAAACATGTGTACCAAGCATACATAACTCAATAACTCTTATATATATTTCGTATCGGATAATATTCTAAACTATTTCAGTTTAATAAGAGAATAAAGATAAAACCCTTCCAATTGCATGTGTAAGCGTGTATGGGTGCACGTGTGTGGAGGTGATATGTGTAATGTTGTCGCAGTGATGTAAGATGTAAGTATTTGTTTTTATTATAGTGATATATACCATTTGTTCACTAGTTTCAATTTGAAGCACAATTATTAAGGTAATACAATTTATAAGTACATACTAGCTTCTGATATTATTTAATAGAAGTATTATCAATATTTATAGATTATATTATTAATACAAAACTAGAGTAGTTATACATTACAAATGTTACAGTTGTGTGCATGTTTGTTCAATTACTATTGTATTCTCCACGCTGATATTTGCCGCGGCCGTCTCCCGTTATCCTTTTTCACAAGTTTAACCTAACGAAACTGAGACGAAATTATTTTTTTAACTTAAAAATCAACAAATAGGTATTATATAAAAAGGTACTTACGTAAAATGGCAACGCAGTTGCGAAAAAAGTTACCGCGAGACAACCGCGGCAGTGGTAGGCGAGCTCGGTGCATTTAATATTTAAGTATAATTTGGATCTCCTGCCAGATTGTTTTCTTCATCCAGGGATATATTATACTCTGCATTCAGGCAAAACATTACAGGAAGACCTCTGACGGTGATTATATAAACCTATCAAATGGAATTATCTCATAAACAAATAAACTTAGAAACTGGTAATACTCCGTGAACAAATAAGCTACAGTATAATAAAAAGAGAACAAAGCCGCGGGTATCAATTAGTTATATCTACAAAAGAAATACAATCACTAATAAATCCATAAATCTTTTAATAATAGGTCTTGATATACCTATAGGTACCTATGAAATTGCCGTTCTGCAGTACAGGCCATTTCAAATCAAAATATTTTTAGTTTGGCTAAGAATTCTAATTTCAAATTAATTTCATTTTAAAATCATGGAATTCTTTTTCCAAAAGTAGTCATTTGTTTATTGATTAGTGTTACATTTTCATCGCATTTCAATCTTTTTTGTCATCATGGATGTAGTCCGGTGAAGCTGTAAAGACCTTGCCAGGTCAATAGCATAGTCAGTTCGAAAAAAAAAAAAAAGTAAAAAAATCGATTAATTATGGAACATGAGTACCGTCGTGGCAGCAACGCGGCACGCAACATCTACGACGTTTACAAAGCTAACACTACAAACCAACGCACCACCTGTTATTGGTTTGCTCGCTTCCGTTCTGGGAATTTCGACCTGAAAAATGAACCTCGCGATCGTCCGAAGACTTTGGTCGACAATGACGAATTAAAGGCGATTGTGGAAGCTGATGATACACAATCTACGGCTGAATTAGCAGCAGCTTTCGA
>MU160388.1:0-13714 GCA_015888305.1 Antheraea pernyi | reverse complement strand
TATATAATATTATATTGTTATTACTGAGAAAATTCTGAAAATAAAAACCAAAAATGCAGTCCTCGGGAATAGTCTAAACTTGACTAGTTTTCTGTTATATAAAAATGGCAATATAGCAAGCAGACCATAATCTTGAAGAACTTTGTTTTTAACCGGAACGGTGGTGCCGCTCAAAGAGACACTATAAATAGCCTACCAATGCTAAAGCCTACAGAAAAATTGTAAGGCTAAGGATCCCATCAGACTTCGTAACTATATAAATAATCATAAATACAGTGGTACAACAAAATAATCCCAACGAGGGTTGATGTCAGGCAGGCGGCCGATCGTAAAAATTAAGCCAAATCATATACCACAACATGACAAACATGTTGTACCGACCCTACTTATGTGGGATAAGGGTAAGAAGAAGAAGAAGAATAAATACCAAGATACTGTTTTTCGGCGTGTTAATATCTGGGGCTACAGTAGTAGTAGTTCAGATTTAAAAAACTAATAGGGTATGTATTATAAATATCACGATCGACCTATATTAGCCCACTGTTGGTCTTTCCCCAATTCCCGACACTAGACACGCTCTAACAATTTTGATACTGGAGTATTTCAATCACCTTTAATGGTCTTTGAAAACTTCACAAATACAATCTATTTGGCAACTCGTCAAACTTTCCCAGGCGGAGTACTTGGGCCTGTAACTAGAGAACTAACTTGAAAACTTTTATCGAATATTCACAGAACATTGAATATCGCTTTACCATTCTTTTAGTTTTTTGTAAGAAAATTTTGTTATATTTAATGAAATTTTATGATTACGGTGTGATTTTCAAGTAACAATTCTTTCGGCGCTATATAAAAGTGTAAAAAAATTGTATTCCCGTTACTACCTTGGTAATGTATACTAATGAAGAGAGAAAGTAAATTTTATATATCATATGCTATAAAACAAAGTCCTCTGACACGTCTCTATGTTTAAAATATATATATATATCACGAACAGGCGGGTCCCCTGATGTTAAGTGATCACCACCGTCCATAGACACTAGTAACACCAGGGGAGTCGCAAGTGCGTTGCCAGCCTGTATTTGATCAAACGGGAAGGAGACGTGGGAGGGGAGACTAGGGAGGAGGGGAGCGGCGCTCTCACTGAGCGAACGAAACGCAACAATGCAGGCACTGTTACTGCGTATCGGTTTTCTGGGAGAGGGTGGTACCTCCCCGGACGAGCCAACCTATTCATGCTGAAACCAGTAATAGCTTCAGCGTGGCCCTACCACCTTGAAAAATCTGTATGTCTGTCTGTTTGTTCGCGTTAAACTCAAAGACTACTGAACGCATTTTTATGCGGTTTTCACCAGTAGATAAAGTGATCTATGGAATGTTTGGTATATAATCTGTCAACGTTTTTCTATATTATCAGTGCGGGACAACGTCCGCCGGGCCCGCTAATTTGTATATGTGAGGAAAATAAACACGGGAACTGCTACACCTATTTGATAAGTTCTTCTCCTATTTAAAAGGTACACTCTCGATTTTGTTAATATCTCGAAAACTAAACAAAATTATACGGTCGGTATTTTTGTCAAATCTTTATCATAATAATGGGTCTACCATCAAACCATACTTGTCGCTAACTCTGCTCATATAACACACTGTGCGCGGTGATCCCTGGTGGTGGGTATCAAAGTACTGACCGCGCCGAAAGTTGCTTATGTCCGGTGATCGGACAAGAACCGGTGTTTTCAACACTCTACCCGACACAGTACTTACTGCTACCACTTTCGTCACACAAAGAGTTTCCCGATCAGAATTGCAAAGCCCTCTCATAAGAATCTTCACTTCAAAAATGTATAGTTGAATTGTTCCTTATAATTCTTCGCAGGTGGTAGAGCCATGATGAAGCTGTTACTGGTTTCAGCATGAATGGGTAGGCTCGCACGGGGTAGTACCACCCTTTTACAGAAAACCGACGTGAAGTAACAGTACTTGCTTTGTTGCGTTTCGTTCGGTCAGTGAGAGCGCTGAAGGCCCAGATTCCCTCCTACCCCCACTTCTCCCTTCGATTCCCTATTCATATTCTCCGAACACAGGCTGGCAACGCACTTGCGGCTCCCCTGGTATTGCTAGTGTCTATGGACGGCGGTGATCACTTACTATCAGGTGGTCTTACCCGTCTGTTCGATTACCACCTATAATATAAAAAAAAATAAGCCCGAAAGCATATATCTATCTACTAAAGATCAGACACATTAACCATTTTTAACCCATAAAAAAATATCTAATATTTAATATAATATAATATTTAATATAATATAATATTTAATTTAATATTTAAACAAAAGACTATCAATGATAGTTCTGTGTTTTGATAACAATTAAAAAGTAGTACTAGGAGTAGTTTACGTAGATACACAACCCAGGGGAAGCCAAGGTGAGCCACTAGTATTATCATAATAAAAATTAGTAAAACTTTTAATGCAATGTTACAATCAAAGTCACTGAAATGAGTTGTCACTTCTGTATAAATTTTAATCTATGGCGGCAAATGCAAAACATGTTTTTTGAATCGATCTCAACTGTGTCTTTCTATTAGTCATACATTGCTACTCCGTATGGAAGTTTTTTTTTGTTAAATATCAATTCATGCAGCAATCGTGATCGTTCGCTTTTATAGACAACTAGCGGGCGCGGCGGACGTTGTCCCGCCCTGATATTAAAAAAAACCTTGAAGTTAGACATATGCTGTCGGTGACTATTTTATAGGCATTATCAAGCTCTACAACTTTTCTCTAGAACTCAATCATATATCTCTCATCGTTAAGGCAGCGCTCGTAAGAAACGTTTTCGTTCGACCGTTTTTTCTCCGACTTACTTTGCAAATCCGACTACCACAAAAAGTCTTTCCATTTTTCGGGTTATATATATCCTATGACACTCACAAATAACATGGCTTTCTATAGGTAAAATAATTTTCAAAATCGGTTTAGTAGATCCCGAGATTAACCCCTTACAACGTCACAAACTCACAAACTTTACCCTTTTATAATATTAGTATAAATTTTAAATCTCATGAAATTGTTGTGCTAAATTGAGCGCGTGGTGAGGGATGAAATATTTGAAAGATTATCTCAAGTATCTAACAAACTAGCATAATTTCAAATAACATATCCACGTATCAACATAAGAAAATGTATTTTAAGAATTTTACCTGTAAGATAGGTAAATTATACAAAAATTGACATAAATGAAATCATGTATCCGCGCCTGTTATGATAGCTTTGTCTACGATTTTAGAAGGAAATTTCCTGAAGACCATTAATTTAAATTGGCAACATTACTCACACCTGTCAATTGGTGTGAAACACGACAGAGTTTGTCAACATGTTTACCTTTTTTAACCGACTTCGAAAAAGGAGGAGGTTGCTACGTTCGGTTGTATGTTTTTTTTAAATGTATGTTAATCGAAATCTCCGTCAATTAGGAACTGATTTTATTGATTCTTTTTTTATTTGAATTGGTTATATTCAGAGGTGGTAATACAGTTATTTTTCGCTTTTTAGTGTCTTATTAGTTTTTCACATCGAAGCCGGTTTATTTTTATTTGTAAAAAAAAATTATAACATAGTATAAACGAAGTAGACGCTGTTTAATATGCTTATGCATATAATACAAATTTATATAAACACAATTTAATACCTGAATGTCATCGATATACAAACACTCAAGATGCACATTTAACCGGTCTAATAGCCGGCACACAAAAATGAGTACATAATTTTAGACTACGCACTCATTTCAAATAGTCTCTTGTCGCTTGCGTCCTTATAAAAACAACTTGAAATCATTCAGGTAGTAAGGTTGAATTTTCAAAATCATAAGTTTATCGCATAACTATAATCACGTATTGGGGAGTTTATGCGGGACCGTTTTGAGCGCTACTTTTATTCGAGCCTGTGTGCCTTGGGTTTTTATATGTCATTGCCGAATGTATGTAAACGCATCAGTTCAAAAAGGATGTACCTATCTGGATATATTTGAATAATCGTAGAGCAAAAATTGGGTTAAAAATCTACAAATAAAAATGACTGAGTAAGTGAAACAGACGACAGTAGAGATCCAAATTTACTTGATATTTAATTCCATTGATGGATTAATGATATTGTATATTGATATTGTATTGTAAAAGAAAGATTTGATCTCATTTTCTTGTAGCTATCTATACTAATATTCTAAAGCAGAAGAGTTTGTTTGTTTGGTTGAACGCACTAATCTCAGGAACTAGGTACTGGTTCGATTTCAATTATTTCAGTGTTAGATAGCTCATTTATCGTGAAGGGCTATAGGTTATATATCATCACGCCAAGTTTAATAGAAGCGGAGCACCAATGAAGAATGTTTCAAAATCGTTTCTCTTTTCTTTTGAGAGCTTCCGATGCGATTTTAGTGTTAGCGTTAGCCCAAAATAATTTTACACGTCGGATGAAGTTATGGGCAGAAGTTAGTCATGTTATAAAATAACAAGCAAGTACACAGTCATACATGATTTCAAATCTTTGCTACAGTCTCTAACTATATACAAATAATTACAAAAAAATCGAGAGTGGCGTTACACGCGGTAGAAGTGAAACTTACTATACTGATTAATTTTTAAGAGAATGAGATGAATACACTATGGAAGTAGTAATTATTAGTATTCGTCATTATGTTGTAATATTTTAATATATATTAACGATGTTAAAAAAACACAGAATAATTTAATAAAATGCGCGACAGTCACTACGATCTAACAGAAAATAATGCACGTTTCTCGCTCTCGCTATATATATATATATATATTTCGAGTACATTAAGAATATACTATCTCATTCTCTCACAGCCTAAAACCTATATATACATTTATAGCTATCTCTTTTACGTTACACATTGTCGTTTCATATTATCGATTCAATTCACACCGTCCCAAGAGTTTCACTTTAAAATATTACAGTATTGACATTTTTTATTATTGCTATTGCTAGTTTTTTTATGTCAAGCAGGCTAACGAACAGTTGTGTCACCTGATGTTAAGTGATCACCGTCCATAGACACTAACAACACCGGGGGAGTCGAAAGTGTGTTGGCAGCCTGTAGGGAGAAAGGGAGGGAGGGCGAAAGGAGAGGTGGACTTCCGGCGCTCTCACTGAACGAACTAAACGCAACAACGCACTGTTACTTCACATCGGTTTTCTATGAGAGGGTGGTACTACCCCGGGCGAGCTGACCCATTCATGCTGAAACTTCAGCATAGCTCTACCACCTATAAATATTTTGGGAACTGAGTTGAAACGGCTTGTCTGCCAATGCAAAAACACTACTGGTTAGTGTCAGAAATAGGCATAGCAGTGACTTTTTAATTTAATGGATTTTAGTATTAAATAACAAGGCGGTCTAACATGGTAAACACTATAAACCTAGAGGGAATTACTCTTATGTGCAGCTGCAGAATACACAGATAGTTACTTTGTGACAGGTTTTCAATTTGAGGGAAGTAACTAACCAGGCATACTCAGAAAAAGCCCCACCGCCATGTTATGCTTTCATGTGTTTTTCTTCACCGAAAGCTTCGATTCAGTTGCTAAAATTATCTGAACACGCTATCAGCTAAACTATTATCGCTTCGAAATGTGAACCGCGAATACTTCGAGAAGCCAAATAATCAGTGGGTTTGAAGGTGGTAGAGTCCCGCTGTAGCTATTACTAGTTTCAGCATAAATAGGTCGGTTCGCCCGGGGTAGTACCACCCTCTCATAGAACACCGACGTGAAGTAACAGTGCTTGCATTGTTGCGTTTGGTTCGGTCAGTGAGAGCGCCGGAGGCCCACCACCTTTCCCTCTTTCTTTTCCCATTCCCTACCTCTCCCCCATACACAGGCTGGCAACGCACTTGCGAATTCCCTGGTGTTGCAAGTGTCTATGGAGTGTCTATGGTGGTGATCACTTAACATCAGGTGACCCACCCGTTCGTTAGCCTACTTTTGACATAAAAAAAAAAATCAAAAATACTTTATTCTATTTAGGTCCTGAGAAGGCGCTTATGGACGTCAAAACTACCACCGATTTGAAAAATCACCCGAGTCATTGAGAAGAACCGGTAAAAAACTTGATATGGTTTATCTTTTCATGATATATATTTTTACAAACGTAGATAGTTACATTCGTTTTTGGTGGATGCACACAGAGGGATGTCATTTCCAGACATCACCATCGTTCACATATTGATATGGTGCTTGAACTCACTATCCGGTAAATCGGTAATATGCTTTGGGATTCCTTGGGATTGGAAGGATTCCTAAGCTTCAGACAAACAGTGTTTGATCCACCCTATAATAAATAACCTTTAGACATTAAAACCCGCTTGTTATGGTGTTTGAACTCACTATTCGGCAAATTGGTAATGTGCTTTGGAATTTTTTGGGATTGGAAGGATTCCTAAGCATCAGACAAGCGGTGTTTTAATGAATTCTTTTGCTCCTCTATCCCATATTATCATTGTGTTGTGTCAATATAAATGTTATCCATACTAATATTATAAAGAGGTAAAGTTTGTGAATTTGTGAGTTTGTAACGTTGTCGGGGTTAGTCTCAGGAACTACTGGTCCGATTTGAAAAATTCTTTCAGTGTCATATACCTCATTTCTCGAGGAAGGTTATAGGCTATATATCATCACGGTAAGACCAATAGGTGCGGAGCACCAATGAGGAATGTTTCAAAATCAGGGATTTTTTCTCTTGAGAGTTTCCGCTGCGTGTTAGGGTTAGCCCATAGCATCTATTACACGTGGACGAAGTCGCGGGCATAGGCTAGTTTACTTATAAAGATGGTCGGAACAATGAATATACAATTTTTTTGGCAATTAAACGAACCAACAATAACACATGGCGGGCGTTATGATTGATAGATACAATTTTACTTACAACTTGGACATAATGGTATGTAGATGATTCCTTACATAATTACATGGTACAAAAAGTCGTTCTTTAATAATTATAATATTTCAAAGAAACATATCTAAATAACATAAAATACAATGCTTATGAAGAGGCGGATCGTGGTGTCCATCAATCAATACGCGCTGCGCCTGAGTCGGCAATCGTTAACGACTTTAATTACTTGTAACTCAATTATAACGGATCTCTACGACTCAGCGGTTACAAACAATTTTTGTCTTTATTCAATTTTATAAAATTCATCAGATGTGTAAATTATTTTCGGTAATATGCAAATAGGCGGAGAAAATGCAATTAATTATCTTTACCTTTTCTTTGTTTCTTAACTGATTTTCTTGTTATTTTGGTTTAGTAGCTATTGATAAGCTTTACAGTTATCAATAAAATGTTTAGAAAAGTTTCGTTTTTTTACGATCGACAAAAAAAAGGTAGTGCCTGGAGTCTCCGCGTGGAAGAAGCGATACTTCGTATGAAGGGGTAGAAATTGATTTTTAGTGAAATCATATTGTTTCTTTAAGACAAACTTTATTAATATTGCTTACAATTCACAATTGATCGCATCTTTTATCTTTTTCGAGTGGAGAAATATCCAAATCTATAACATTTACAATGGAATTATGATAAGTACAGTAAGACTTATTTATTTATTTAGAAACACCCACAAGATTTACACTAGAATAGTATATAACATGCATTTTTAATGACTCTATATAAGTGCTATCTTAATTATAGGTGTTTACGACGTATTTATTATATTCTACAGCAAAAAACTTAAGTAAATGAGAAAGCTAAAACAAAAATAACAAAAAAAGAAAAAGTAAAAACATTAACCATACATTCCAATTTTCTTTTTATTTTAAGTTACTTAAATAAATTTGCTTAGATATGTTTGATTATTTTTCTCGCTCTGTCTGTTTCTATTCCCCCTCCCCAGAAGCGTTGAACGTTTAACGCAACAGTGCTTTCATACCCCCTCCATGGTAGCATTACAAGTTCAACGCAACCTTGTTGGAAGTCGCATTAGAAGTTTCACTTCAAATAGGAAAATACTCTGTGTGATTATAAAAACAGGATGTATCGTAAAAACACGATAGAAATGAATCTATTCTATTTAAAGTAGTTTCTTGGCTATCGCGTATCATCGGCATATCACTTTTATTTTGTTTATATGAAAAAAGTTATAAAAGATATGTACTAAGCGTGTTAATTATCTTAACGATTAATTTAGTTCTATTCATAGAAATATGCGTATAACTTAATAAATATAATAGGTGTATAAAACTATTATAAGACGAGTAATGTTGTACGCATCTGAGTGCTGGGCGACGAGAGAGACGGATAAGAGAAAACTACATGTGGCAGAGTTGCGAATGTTAAGGTGGGTGTGTGGTGTAACTAGAATGGATAAGATTAGGAATTAATATATCACAGGAGGTTTGAAAATAGCACCAGTAACAGAGAAGCTAAGGAGTAATAGGTTAGCATGGTATGGGCATGTTATGACGAGAGATGAAGACCATGTAACTAGAAAAGCTTTGAGTATGACGGTCGATGGATATAAGAGTAGAGGAAGACCGAAAAAAGGATGGATGGATTGTGTGAAAAATGATATGTGTGCAAAAGGTGTGTTGACTGAGATGACATCTGATAGGAGAGCGTGGAAAAGGAAAACATGTTGTGAATATAATAGCTACAATTGCTGATAGCAATTTCATTAAAATTAATTTAAAAATGTATTATACATATTTTCTCACTGTTTCCTATTAATACAAGTTGTTATTGAAACAATCTAATTACTACACGTTCAGCTGAACCTCATTAAACCGCAGATGAAATCGCTGTTATGCATTTCGCACGGACATCAATTTAACAGAATTTAGTTGATAATTGGAACTAGCATACCAGAGTGTTGGGCGACTAGAGAGACGGATGAGAGAAAACTACATGTGGCAGAGATGCGAATGTTAAGGTGGGTGTGTGGTGTAACTAGAATGGATAAGATTAGGAATGAATATATCAGAGGAAGTTTGAAAATAGCACCAGTAACAGATAAGTTAAGGAGTAATAGGTTAGCATGGTATGGGCATGTTATGACGAGAGATGAAGACCATGTAACTAGAAAAGCTTTGAGTATGACGGTCGATGGATATAAGAGTAGAGGATGTCCGAAAAAGGTATGGATGGTTTGTGTGAAAAATGATATGTGTGTAAAAGCTGTGAATACTGAGATGACATCTGATAGGGGAGAGTTAAAAAGGAAAACATTATTTGCCGAACCTACTTAGGTGGGATAAGGGTAAGAAGGTGATGATGCGTATAACTCAATAACAAATTAATAAGTGAAGTAAGAGAAATAAAAATATAAAATTTGAACCAAATGTTTGCAACCACTGTTAAATATTACTCGTTTTGACCATTGTCTGGCGGCCGTGTAATATATTTAAATATGTTGCATAACCGCTTTATCTAATTTATGTATATTCCTTTACAAAACGACATACCAACAATTTGTTTAATAAATATTTTTCTTGATTTCATTCTGATAATTTTATAAATCGTTTCACATTTTAATATATCAAGCGCCACTATCTACCTTACTCTGTTTTAAATTCTTATCTGTTAGGGATGAAATTTGTATTGAAAACTTCTTCCTTCGCAGTTGATCCATACTTGGTAGGGGAAAAACTTACGGGTTCGCATCACCAATGATTTCAACATGCCCGTGATGTATTGCGCTTCCGTCAAACTAGTCTTTCTTACCTTCTACCGCATTACTGGGGTGGTACAGGTTCGGTCTTGCAAACACCATGCCACTACAGCGACTGGTCCGGCTTCAAACGTTGGGCCTCGTTACCCGTTAGCTGGACCTGTGCAAATGAGATATGGGTTGGGGGACCTAACAGCCCAGATTCAGCTATATGGCGGAATGAGTTTTCTCCTTCCGCCAGCTCTTGACGTGCAGAAGGTCGTTTAGCGGGTCATCCTCGCGGATCCTTTCCGCCGCCTCCTTCTGCAGGTCTTTGCTACTATAAAATTATAGTAAACTAGTTTTCGCTCGCGGCTTCGCTCATGTAATTGTCCAACTGTGTGTTCAGAATATTTCACCTATCCCTCACGAACAATTGCTTTTCTTGCGATGAAAGATATCCTTATATCCTTCTCTTTACACCTGACAACGTGTTTGCATAATTTAATGATGCTCAGTTAATGAATTATGGAGTGAAATGTAATAAACAAACTTACATTCGCATTTATAATACTAGTTAAGAGTTTTGTTCCGATAAAGCTGTAATAAATCCGATACACGGCTTATATCAAAATGTTTATGACAGGTCATTTTTATACCCAATTTTTATTACAAAAGTAACGGTGCCAAGTTGAATGTCGTAAAGGATTAATGTATTTAATTATGACCAGGAAATTATTTAATTAAATTAGGATTAATCTATGGAATATCGTGGTTATGGTTTTTAGTTTGGTTTGTCACGTAATAAAGGTCATTGTGATTTTAGTATGAAACTGTGTGTGGTAAATATGTGTGGTACTGCCGGATTTTTCCTGACTGCTATTCTAATCAATCCTCTATAGAGTTATATTGGTATATTTTTTTTTATTGGTTCTATTAAGCGGTTTTCATAAAACTCCAAAAGAACTGGTTATTTATGTATTTTGTGTCGAATAAAACATTTTTAACACTATAACTGGCTTAGTATATTAATTTCCTAGCTAGCTTTTGCTTCGCGAATATAGATTTCACCTGTCCCTTGAGAATGATAGTTACTTTTTTGGTAGAACCGCGCTGTAGCTATTACTGGTTTCATCATGAATGGGTGGGCTCGCCCGGGATATTTACCCTCTCACAGAAACCCGACGTGAAGTAACAGTGCTTGCATTGTTGCGTTTCCTTCGGTTAGAGCGCCTGATAACCCACCTGGCCCCCTCCTCCTCCCACAAATACAGGTTGGCAACGAACTTGCGACACTTCTGGTGTCTTAGGACGGTGGTGATCACTTAACATCAGGTGACCCACCAGTTCGTTTGCTTCCTATGACAAAAAAAATACTATTTCGATTTTCGTAAAAAAAAATGTTGCAGTTGTCTAGGATAACTAATAAACTAAATCTCAATCATTTTTAGAAATGTTTGTCTGCTGTATGTTTGTACGAACAAGCATCATTGCTAAAGTACTGCGTTCACAATAAAACCTTATACAAGAAAATCATAAAGCATATCCTCGGGAGTAACTTAGTCTTTGTTTCATTAAAATCGGTCCACTATATCATAAGTTATTGTAATTTTAATGTCGCCGCGACTCAAGTATGAGAGAGAATTAGATAAGCGAATGGACTAAATACGTTCAGATGACTTTATTAGTCGTTGTTTTGTTCATCAGGTTCCACGTGGACGAAGTCTAGGCCACATCTAGTACTAAATAAGTTTTAAAATATTAAATATGAAACTATATCGCTACCAGTTTCTTAATCAGGAAGAAAAAGGATTTTTACTAGGTTTATATCAGCCCAAAATCTCAATTTAAACTGAACGTTCGCTCCGTACATCTCATCTTGATAGAGATAACCCTCCGACTAATGTAAACATCTTCGAGTTAGTAAGTGCTTTCCAACTTGTCTACCCCGTTCATAGTTTTTTAATTGCAGTCTAGCTTGGGCAGGGTACTATACTCGATATTTATTTTCTAGTTATAACCCTCAGTTACTGGGTTATAGGAATGTTTATGATGTGAATAGTTCTTTAGGCGCGATGATTGGTATTTTTATGGCAGGATGAACTTACCTTTTCCCGCCATCGACATGTTAGGAAGCGTGACTGACCGTTTCGCGCTTTTTTTTATTGTAGCACGGCAAAGTGACTGCCCTGTGCCTGATGGTAAGCAAAGTACAATCCAAAAACAACGGCGACCAGCGAGTGACACACTATCCATCGCCGGTCGCCGCTGTCATGCCGGCCTGCGAAAAGCTGGATATGCACAGGCTGATCCCGAAACTCGACCCGCAACAGCGAATCACTATGACGGGCGTTTTCGCCATATACATGGTGGTTGCTACCCAGTCAGGCTGTAAAACCCTACCACCCCGCTTTCGCCATTGCCTCGTTCGTTATTCAGCAGGGTGCACCACGTGCAGGTGAGGTTGGCTTGGATGTCTCAAGTCTTAGATGTTATTCGACACCCCGTACACCCCATTGCGTGGCTTACATCATGCTAGCGACCCGTAGTCTTTGTTTGTATCTAATATTGAGAGCTAGCTACTGCCCGCGACTTCCTCCGCGTGGAATAGTTACCTTGGACTAACATTAAGCTCTCATAAGGAAAATAGAAACATTCTTCATTGGTACAGCGCTCCTAGTGGTTTTAGCGCGATGGTATAACCTATAGCCTTCCTCGATAAATGAAATATCTAACACCGAAATAATTTTTCTAATCGGACCAGTAGTTCCTGAGATTAGCATGTTCAAACAAACAAATTCTTCAGCTTTATATATTAGTATAGATAGTATAAAACAAAGTCCCCTATCGCGTCTGTCTGTTCGCGATAACCTCAAAAACTACTGAACAGATTTTCATACGGTTTTTAGCAGTGGATAAAGTGATTCATGAGGAAGGTTTTAGTATATAATTTGTCAAAGATTTTTTTTTATAATCAGGACGGGACAACGTCTGCCGTACCCGTTAGTAGTATATATAACTATAGTAACTTAGTTCTATAGTATTATATAGTAGTTGTATTTAGCGTTAGATAGCACATTTATCGAGGAAGGCTATAGGCTATATATCATCACGCTAAGATCAATAGGAGCGGTGCAGCAATGAAGAATGTTTCAAAATCGGAGTTTTTTTTTCTTCTGAGATCTTCCGCTGCGTATTAACGTTAGCGTATCTTCAGCTCTATATAATTAGTAAAGATAAACAATTCAAAAGAGAAAACAGTTATTCCATTGTTTTTCACTTCTGTCGGTAGCACTTAAGACTAGCTTCGACTTAAACAAAAAGGTGTGTGTGCGATTCACACACGATAGAAGTGTAACTTCGGTAAATCGACAAAAGAATGATATGAATATATATCATTACAAAGCTTATTTGTTTAAAAATGAAAGTATTCTGATTAATTTTAAAAGATATTTTATATTGTATTTAACATATGTTGCAGTGTACAGTAGTATTAGCTCACGTACTTTTCACATATACTAACACACGTTAAATGATCAAATACAAGCAAGTATTAAACAGTGTGCAATATACATACACACCGACATTTGCTCTCTCGCTCTGGCTCACTAATTTCTCGTTCTGGCTCACTAATTACAGGCGACTATGCTTAGAAGACAGGAGTGGGTATGCTACGAAGCATGGCACATAGAGGAAAGACCGATAATATAAAATAGTATGTATATTTCTCTCTCATTCTTTGCGGGCTTCATCCTACACATTTTTGTATTTGTGTCTCTTACCTGTCGTTTTTCCCGTTGCGTCCGGTTTGAAATCACAACGATTCTAAAGAAGTTTCACCTCAAAGATCAAGAACAATATAGTGTTTAGCTATCTATCAACAGTCAGTGCAGTATTCTGACCGTGAACCCTTTAAGGACCCAATGTTATTAGAAGAACAACACTGGATAGAAGACTATTCCAAAACTTTAAGGTACGGCAAAGTTGAACTTTAACTTTTTTTAACTTTAACTTTTTATTTGGCAACCAATCTTCTAGATTATT
>MU160387.1:528184-555564 GCA_015888305.1 Antheraea pernyi | reverse complement strand
CCTCTAGGCAAGTTAATAAATTATACAAAGTTGTTTTATCTTTAAAAAAATGTATAATGGAAACGGATATTCTTTCACTTGTTTGAACAAAGTAACAAAGATTCAATAACTCAAGGCACCACTATGAGAAGTGACACACCTGGTGCTTGATTATTGCAATTTAGTTGGACACTATACCAATACTAACTATCTTCTTAATATTTGTCTGAAGATTGATTATAGCTTACAAGTAAACACTAATTGAAACTGTTTACAAAGTCAGTAACTCTATTTGAAATGTTATGGGTATTTTAATAACAGAAGATTCTTTTAAAACCAGCGTAGTTAATTAAATCACTCAACCAAATTTAAAAATATATAATTATTTCACATATAGAAAGCTACATTGTTATCGAGTAACATGGGGCTATATTTTATTCTCAAAATCTACGTTAATTCGAGCGAATTTTCAAGCAAAACCTAGTGATATATAAAAGCATAGACAATGACATTGTCACGGGTGAGCGCTAGTAACATTATATTTAAATCAATTTAAGGTAAACCAAAATCTCAATATAGATGACGTCGTCCAGAATTCACTTACGGCGATGCTTTCAGGGCAAGAATGTCTCGCGTCCATATATCAAGCCGGGGGGTATCACCGTTATAAATTTTTCGGTCAAGAAATTGGCCTACTCTTGATATATGCCGGCCTCGTCACGGTAAATACCTACTCAACAAACACGAGACACAGAGACGCACTTCGGCGCTGTCACGCGATATCTCACGGAAGGCCTTGTCCCTGGTTTATTATTTTTAAACGCGTATAGTTAACCGTTCATGATATATGGCACATTTTACTCATTTTATAGTTGTATATCAAAATCAAAATATACTTTATTCAAATTAGGCCCTGAGAAGGCGCTTATATAACGTCAAAGCTACCATCGGTTCGGAAAACAACCCAGTCATCGAGAAGAAACGGCAAGAAACTCGATCTGGTTTATCTTTTTATGTTATATATTTTTACAATAACATAAACATTTACATTCGTTATTAGTGGATGCACAGAGAGGGGCGTCATTTCCAGACGTCACAATTGTTCACATATTGATCCACCCTATAGTAGCCTTTAGATATTAAAACCCGCTTGACATGGTTCTTGAACTCACTATCCGGCAAATCGGTAATGTGTTTTGGGACTTTGTTATAAAACCTAACACTATTACTTAAAACACTGTTTTTGGACTTAATGAGCCTGAAGCATGGAATGACCAATTTGTTGCTGTTTCTAGTATTTAAATTATGCTGGTCTTTTACCAGATCCAGCATATCTAAGTTTTTGCGGACATACATTAAATTATCAAGAATATATTGGGAGGGCATAGTTAAGATACTGAATTCCTGAAACTTAGTCTTTAATGATTCGCGAGGCCTCATATTATAAATTGCTCGAATTGCTCGTTTTTGTAATAGGAGTATGGTGTCCACCTCAGCTACTGTCCCCCACAACAAAATACCATAAGACATTAAGATGTGGAAGTAAGCGAAGTAGACAACGGTGTCAACTGCTGTCAGGTTCAACCGTCAACCAAGGATGCGTTTCCAATCATTTTTCTTGTTACAGTTACTAATAATTTACTCTTTCCATTACTAGTTTCAGATTTAACTTTTTCAGGTATGTCTTGCACAAATAAAATCAAACATTTTTATTGCAGTAAGAAGTGGTACCGTCCAATTATTTTTAGGCGGAAGTGCAGAGTAACGTCCACTATAGTATTTATTGATGAATGTTCGCAAAGTAACGCCTTCTTCAATCAAATATATATGGCTCATAGTAATGGACTTATAATCAACAATTTCTATTTTCTCATCTGAGACTAAAATAAAGGCGATTCTTTATAGACTCGGAATGTATCATGTATCATTATGACTGCTGTTTTTGATATGAAGCCATAAATAATCTATTGTGATAATTGTCATGTCATATCTTTGCCGTTTTCCATGTAGAATGTATGATAAGATACATATACAGGCTGAATGTTTAGACAGTAACAATATTTATGGAAGATACTCTGCACTGGATTGTCGTTCTAAATCAATAAAAAAATAGGTAATTAATATTTGACCTAATTATATAGAAAAATACAAAATTATACACAACCCTCTACGTGTCTATGTTAAAGCACAGTCTCATTGACCGTCGGGTGATTTCACTTTCACTTTAAAGGGAATATAGGAGCGTCAGGAACAAAACAAAAGGGTTTATTGCCCGTTTCATTATCGAAAGTTATTAACTCCGGGTCGTCAATGGTAGCTTTCGACACTGGTCATTGCGCCTAGGTTTATTATGATTATGTTTATACTTTTGTAAGTCTTAGGACAAACATTAGCTTAGGTTTTCTTGGTTATTTATTAGCATTTGTTTTGATATTATTATTTTATATGTTAAATGTAACAAAGAAGTGTCATATCCTAGAATACTGCGAGTGTTTAACCTTTGACCTAGTATACATTGAAGAGCTAACAGAGAGGTTGCTTATTAGGTGGCTCATTGCCTAATTGTTTTACATACTTTAAATGTAACATATTATGTTTTATTGCCTGTTAAGTAGCGGTGATAACACTGCACTCTTGCACTGTTATATAAATATATTGAAATAGCTATAGCTTCTATATGTTAAGTGGATTACTTTTTATAATTATATCTCGTTACAGAGTAAGTATTATAAAATGCATAAAAAATGTGTAAGCTCCTGTCAAGTATCCTTTTGCTAGATTTATATACATTGCTAATTATTTGTTATATAATATAAATGTATCATTGTAGTAGTATTATATAATGTATATTATTTATCACTATAACAAGTTGCGATCACCGTAATGATAATGTAAACTTCATAATTCTAGTTTATTCTTTATTACAGTCTATTCTTGGTATCACTGTTGATAAATTATCAACAATATAGAGCTAATTTTTAGATCTTTAAATGTACAAGATATATCACGAATGTACAATATTTTTCTTAACCGAAAATAATTTAGAAGATATGCATATACATCAAACGACATTGATCATCATCTGCATCATTGAAAGGGGGTCAGCCACCCGTGTGCCCAGTACTACGCACCTGAGATACGACTCTGTAGGGATAGCATGAGAAATTTATGGGCAGCAATATGCGACTTGATGAAACTTGCGAGACGGACCGAGGCCGGCCGGATGCTTTTAGAACTCGTATTTTATATGTAAAAATGTGTGATAGTGAATTTTTTTGAATAACTATGCTTAATACATATTGTTCTTAAAACTGTTATAAAATAAATTTAAATTTACAACTGTGGATAATGCAACAGTCAACAGTTCGATGAATAATATAATAACTCTTCGAGGCAAAACTAACTTCTGCATTACGTTTATTCACACACAAGATTTATTTTGTTGTTCAGATGGCGCCACAGTACAGATAGATCGCGCTTGTTTTTCTTTTCTTTTTTCGAACTAACCTCGCTATTGACCTGGGAAGATCTTTACAACTTCTCCGGACTACTAGTTCGCGCTTTCATGTAGTCGTTCTCTTTTAATGACGATAGGCTGGTGATGCGACGTAATTGATATAATCACACACAGCTAGTTACTTTGAAAAAGCTGCGGGTTATCCCAGTCCGTAGTGGTATTCGCCGTAAATTACGAAACGCGCGGTATAAAAGATGTCTGTGACATAGTATTACCGATCCTCCCGATATAATAACGGCAGTATACAATGAGTACCAGCCTGTTTCTCCAAACAGAGCGTTTTCGCGGCCAAGCCCGTATAACCACAGATCACGCCACCAGACTAGGCTCCCCTCGGCAGCGGCTCAAGGCTAGGTCCGTTCCCTCGGCGTTGCTCGCGCGATACAGTGATACAAAATTTAACATTACTGCAACAACATTACACATATCAACCTCCACGCACGTGCATGCATACATGCTTACCACCTGAAAGTGGAAGGGTTTTATTTTTTTATTCGAACTGAGTTAGTTCAGAAAAATATATTCGACATGAAATACATATTATAGTTGTCGAGGTATGTATGCTTGGTACACATATATATTTTGATATCTCATATACGTATGAATAGCTTAGCTTAGGTTAGCTCCATTGTTTAGTTTCCAATTGTGAATCCAAACTATCAAAGGACTCACTGAAACATATACCCAGATGGTATGTGAGAAATCTTTTAAAATAAGCCAGAACCCGTTCGTAGCATCATCTACGGGGTTCAATTAAGATAAAAACTAACCTACATATATTGGCGGTAATGAAAAAAAAAAGCTTGCAGGGTCTATACCCCCGGTTGGAACGAAATTCCTTTCCCTTTTTTGTAGACGTTTACTATACAGTCAAAATAGCTAATTGAACAATTGATTAATTGAGCAATGAGCGAAAAAGAAAGGAATAGGACAGAGAATAAGACATATGTATGCAGAGGAAAATATAAAGTTTGTTATTGTTTCAACGATTAGTTTCTGTAACCAGAAACAGGAGTATATAGCTATGATATCTGTAAAACTATTGCTCTTGGCTTAGAATAAAGCAGTATTGCAGAAATCATTGTTTCAGTGATGCCTCCACAGTGAACACACAGTTTTCAGCACTGTTCCAATATAATTTCTTGTTTCTACTAACAATAATATCATCGTAAGCAATTCTTACCGAAATATAAAGGTAAATTGACAAAACCAACATTTATTTATCTAATAGACACGTATTACTTTTACGTGCCATTACGTATTTAGCTCACGTACTTGCTCGGTTATCTGCGTACCTTCTATGTGGCAATTTCCAATGTTAAACTGAGCTCGAAAGTTTCATTTTATAAATAGTATTATGTTCGTACTGAATCCGCTTTTTGTTTATCAATGTTCCTTGGAACGGATCCGTCGATTTGTCTCGAAATCGTGGCATTTTATCTAAAGGATTGTGCTGGTGATATTTTTTATATACGAACCCTATTCACATTAAAATTGGTAATGATTGAAAAAGTAAAGAAAATGACGATGAATTGGACATGTTTTGAGATTACTCGATATCCGCTCCAAACCAGATAATTTATTGGCAAAAGAAGGTCCGGTCATCTTCAAATTTACTGAAAGTAGTCTACTGTAAACAGAAGTTTTCAGTTAGGAATATTTACATTATTATGCACATGTTTGAACTAAATGTCTCTTTTGGTAGCCCTACATTATTGGATTGGAGATAACAGGAATACGTCACCATCATCAGTATAAAAACCTATGTATTTTGAAATAAAAATTATATACTTGAAATAAAATAAAAAAACCGTAGTTTATTATCAATTTCGATCAGAACTAGAGTTTTATCTAAACTTCCCTTCCCTTAAAAGCAAAGTAGTAGCCTATCCATTTGTCGGACTTTTCGGCGGAATTTTGGAATTGGATGGAAGTGGATTTTATATTTTATTCGTAATTTTGTGTTATTTCACTCTATATTTTATAATGTTGGTGGTATTTTACGTAATATGGTTTGGTTATTGTGCATAAGTGACGTGGATGGGAAAGAACGTCACGAAGCATGGATTTCGACTTGCCATAAAAGCTTCCTGGAAAGTTACATGTTACTATCTTGCTTGTATGGGCTACTATCTTCCTAGAAAATTTAAATTATCGCAAGAAACTTGTAATATCATTTACCTACTCGACAATGGCAGTAATAATCTGCTGGAAGATTGGTTGTCAAAAATAAAACCAAATAAAATCGTTTGTCGATGCGTGTTTATATACATTTTATAAATCGCAATACAAAATCTTATGTAAATCTGTTCTGTGTATTAGAAGCATGTAGACGTAGTTATTCTTTAGTAAAATCTTTAAGGTATACCACTATACTAACAGTTTTTTACCTTCATAACAATAACATTCTTATTACTGTAAACCAGTGATTAAATTATATTTTATCTATATTAAACTGTACATTTCCATCACCACCATATTAGTTGACGTTCTTTAGGTACCAAAAGGAAAAAAATAGTCGAAGCAGTCATAAAGAATGCCAACAGAAGTGAACAATCAAAACTTGTTTTGATTTTTTCAATTATTTATAGTGTGAATTATTTAAATTTCATAATTTATACATTAAATATATTCTCAATAGTCTGGTTTTCACATCTATCGGTACTAGGAGCAATAATTATATGTATTTTTATATACTTTAAATAAATGATGGGCTGCACAATCTAAAAAAACGTTCTATATTTTCCAGTGTTTTTGGATGGAATAAAAAAATAATATATATGACATTTTGTAAATCTAGGCCGTGATAAAGCTTGAATTCTGTAAGTAAAAGCACTGGAGTCGACGGAACTGAAGTGTATCGCAGGCGTAAACCACTCGGCCATCAACATTCGCCGGCGAGCGTTTGTCTCAAAAGGTTTTCCTTTCGCAAAGAACCTGTTATACAGGCGACACTCGCAAACACTTCGAGTCGAGAGATCACTTGTGAGTCAGCGCTAAGTCTGCCTATCACACCGCCGTGTAATTTAAATATAAATGCCCTATTCTAGAAGTGAATATTATTAATACCGAACGTTGGAAAATCACCAATTTATGTCGAGAAATATGATGACTTATTCCAAGATGTCTGTAGAGCGGTACGACAACAGAGAGCGCCACATATCAATATATAATTTTTTCACAGTGAAGTCTCACTGCCACTGTTTCATCTGTATTATTTTTATCTTCTTTTGTAACAGATCACAACATCAACAATTTTGTATCTAATATCAAGTATTTTCTTGATGATATATTTTTGATTAAAGTTCTAATATAGTTACTCTAATCTATAAAGGAGGCTAAAAAAAGGATTTAATAAATGAATGGAATATATATGGACTAAACAGATAAAAAACTACGTTGTGCTAGTTAGTAAGGCAGTAATAAAAATGCCTAATATTGTGATCATATCAAAACACCTGCATCTTTGAACAACAAAATGAAGTAGGTTAGAATTTTTAAATAGCAAAAACAAGTATGACACAATGCCTTAGCGACAAAAGAAGCTAAAGCTAAAAGTTGCGAGTTGATAATTCTGGTTAAAACTAAGGTACGTCAACGTTTCTCAGTTAAACGAGCTAGACAAGAAATTACTAAATTCCGACAATCGTTAGGGTGCTGTTGTTGCGCATTTTTAATGTATCTATATAATGTATATTTTCTTTATTTCATTCCTGAGTTTATTATTCCAAGAATAAAAACTTTTTTATTCTATCTCATTACATTTATTTTTGTATGTACATACCATTCGCTCGATTATTGTCTTTATAAGCTACACGAGAACTTATGCAAGTTAAAACAATCATTGCGATAAATTCGCACAGCAATTCACAATCATTAAGTTACGGTGTGAATACCCACGTCCCATTAAAGTCACAGTACTCGCTTACCTTTTATATAGCACATAACATATAGGGCAGGAAATAAAACGTGTTACGCAAAGGATTACCGCCCCTTAGCATAATTGAACGAGGTGCGGAGGTGGGTTGAAAATCAAATATCCTTTATTCAAATTAGATTCTAATGAAACAGTTCTATAGACTTTATAAAAGTCATTTAAGGCCAGTAAAGAATATACTACTGTTATTAGAACGTTATTTACAACAAGAGTCCTACGGCAAATATCGTGTTTCATCGTCGATACGACTAGATATGTTTTTTGTTTTCGGTTGATGAACTATAAAGAATTGTATAATCTATAGTACTCACTGAACTTTCTTTGATCACAATCTCAATTTGATTGTTAAATAACGACATGGTCTAATATAGTAAACATTATACGTAGAGGGGGCAGGCTCTCAAGTGCACCTGCCGAAACATACATGCAGGTGCTCAGCGACAGATTTTCAACTTGACGGTGGTAGCTAGCCAGGTGGACTTAGAAAAAATCACTACCACCACGCTATATATCCAATATAGTAGATTTAAATTCTGGCATGTCTGTACAGTTTTACCAGACTTAAGGCTATTTTCTATAAAGTTTTATATTTTGAAAGAAACTTAGTCTCGTTTTATTAGTGAGAAACTGACTTCATTCCAACTGATGGCAGCTAATATGCATGCAAAAGAGAAATGTCGTTAATAATGCAGTAATAGTTTACATACTTCTTCTTACATCTTAACACTTCTTGTTTCTTCATATTGTAAAGAAAATTCACCTCGTATCACTTAAGAAATTTCTCAGAATCCCGATTAGAACTGAGTGTCATCCGCTGATTTAAGAAGATTCATCTGTCAGTGGCTGTTGATGAGATATGATGTGGTTTGTTTGGAAATCTTTGTTTGGAAGGTGAGTTCGTCTTTGCGTGGTCTTTAGGTATATTTCCCACGGTACGGTAAGTTCCCCTAGTATTATGTGTTTTGTATCTTTAAAAAAAAGAAGCATGTCTATATATTCTTACAGCTGACTATTTATTGAACTAAAAATAAAATAGATTTTAAGAATAGGGTTTAGTTTTCGCAAAATGACTAGTTGTAATGGGAGACGACGTTCGCGGTGTCTACGTAATTCTGTTTATTCTTTACCACGCGAAGACGACGTGAGTGCTCGAGGCAATTTGGTCCATCATAGACTATAAAATAAGGCAGATGTCTCTAAGAAGCTATATATCGTCAATATTAAACTGATAGCATCTGTGAATTTAAGTTTTCATAGCTGATACTTGGAGTTACGTTTGACTGCATCTCCTCTGGTATTAAGCTAGGAAATACTAGATAACACATTATTAAGTGTGCTGTAATTCCACCAAGACGTTTACCTTCATTGAGAGTTCGGATTCATATTGTCAATTATAGTTACGTCAATTCGATTTCATTTCACTGCTTTACAGTAGTATAAGCACATTCAGTTTTGAACGACAACTGGTAATTATTTACCTCCGTATACAGTTGTAGACATAAAAAATGACGTAATATTTTTCCATAATTTATAATATACAAAAATTGAGTATTTGACAATTTTTATTTTAAAAGATTAAAATTATCTTTAATAATTTAACAAAAATCTAACGTTCCTTATTGTTATCACGCGCGTGATTTCACAGCTTCCGAAACATTGTTCTGATATTTACATGTTGATATATTCATACCAAACAAACCTAATGCTGTACAAAACAATATGCCATTAATCTAAAGCCGTGACACCCATGGGCATATAATAATAATTTTTCAAAAGTCTCTCCATTACCTACATATTTTGATTATTCGCAAATGTTCGTATTTTACAATATAATTTTCAGTTCTTTCATGAATAAAAATAAACAGTCCTATCTGCGTTAGGGTTAATTAATCTTTGACCGCGGTCGGGTCAAAATGTGTTAGTATTCAGTCCCATTTCTTTAATCCGTCGCCGGGTCGCGGCCAGCTCGCCGCGCGCATCACAATTTAAGCTTTGTTTCGGCTTTGTCGTCATTTTTATTATTTCATATATTTTTCGAGCACTATTTTTTCTTACTATTTCGTGTCTATTATATAACAGAGCCATGCGATAGATCGTAGCATATTTTTAAGTTAGCTTACGAGTTTTAATTAAAAACGTAGTGTTCTTTCTTTATTTTATTTTTGACAACCCATCTCCTAGTATATTATTACTGCCATTGTCGAGTAGGTAATAATATTACTAGATTATTTTAATATCTAAACTTCTACGTCTCTAACACCCAGTCATCAAGAAGAATCTTGAAATTGATTCTTTATGGCCGAATTTCGTGCAAAAAAATCGATTTTTAAATCAATCCGAATCGTGGTGCGAGTAATTGATTCATGGAAAAATCGATCTGTTAAATTTTGAAATAGCTTTTTTTAATTATACGTTATTATATGGTTTTATTTTTATCCAAACAGAAATAACTCGAATCACAATTTTCTAGTGTCAGAGATCATTTCGATGTTTAATATCGAATACAATAATCGATTTTTCTATGTATACAATCGATTAATCGACATCAGATCGCTGTCCCTTTTTCTAAATTTTCGACCATTGGACCACCATTAATATTATTTATTTAAAATCACTCGAGATAGGAATAGAAAAAATATATGTAAAACTACAATCTCCATTCAATTGCAAATTGAAATCCAGTTTCCTGGAGAATATCCGAGATAAAACTGGTGTAAAAACGTTGTAGTCTAGTTATACCCCAATGGGTTCGAGCGCAAACACATTGAAGCGACAGAATAAAGCTCGCTCGGCGGTTCAGCTATCGAAATTGTTTGCTGATACACACCTTTGTTGCAGCGTTTATGTTATGGTTTATGCGAAAAATAAACAAAGACTAGGAAATATATAGGAAACTAAACATTTCCTTCACAAATACGTTCGTTTTTCAATTTAAAATTACATATTTTTGGCCGAATCTTTTTTATTTATCTTGTTTTTATCAAGCAATAGCGTAATGGTCGCATATTAAGACATCCTATAATAAACCCGAACTTTCAATGAAAAGAAACAAATGAGGTAGTAGGGGTTTTTTGTTCTTAAGTTAAAGTTCTTTCCCAAGCATCTATATGTGTCGTTACATTTGAAAATGTGCTAAATCTAATTTTAATCGCTTATAAAGCATGTTTAATTTTTAAAGATTTCTGAACAAAGTTCAAATTTTAACGTTCATAAGGTTTTTAGTTTTTTTTATGATCTTCATATTTAACATGAACAAACTTTGCAGATCCTTAATAACGTAATATATTAGAAACGCCTAAAATTGGATTTAGCTTATTTTGAAATGTAACATACATGTGTTCGCGCATTTGCATTTAAAATCTAGTAATCTCAAATTTTAGGGTGTTATCAACTTTAGTCATATTGTATTTTAACATCAGGCGAGACTATAGGAAAATAAAGGATTTAGGCCTAAACTTTTCCGGATGAAAAGGTACCCCCGTACTATTTTTTATACAACGTTTAGAAGTTTTTGCGTGAGAGAGTAACAATTTTTTTTTAATTTTTAATACAAACTTTAAAAAGAAGCATATACTGACAAAACTGTACGTTTCATAGTATAGTATGCAACATATTAGAGAAAAAATATTAATTAAAAGTTGGGTACGTTAAAAGTTTCAAGTAAGTCTCAGAATACACTAGAAATCGTGTGAGTTCACAAAAATAATTAACATTTTAAAACGTTATTCAGAACCCTACAACGCCTTTGCGGTCTCGCTGGACCTCTGCGTATTATTTTAAATGCGGTCGCAGTGACCCCACGGGGATCATTTGCATTCAACCCTACATATCTTAGCTGTCTCAATTTTGTTTTTTACGTGTTTTTTATTATACAGCGTGTAGGAATTTCTCTATTTTAATGCAATATAAAAATATTTACATTCATGTCATTTCTGTCACTTTCTCTTGTCAACTTGAAAATGAAAACATAGCATGGTGGTATAACATCTAAGCCCTTCTGACTAGCTACCACCTACAAGTGGAATATTTCCCACCAAGCATTTATAGATCTGTTCTGGCAGCTCCACTTGAGAGTGATTTCTTCTCTAGGTTTAGCATGTTTACCCTTAGACGTAATGGAGTCACTAGTATAAAAAAAACATCAGTTAAGATTGAGGTCAAACGCACTATGAAGCGCTAAAGATATGCTATAGTATTACATAAAAATATAATATACTATACATATTATTATATGCTGACGTGTACTCATCCAAGTATTTTTTGATGTTTTATATAGATACTAATATAAAATAACAAACTGAATAAACCAGCTAGTATAGAATATTATATACATCACAGCTTGCCGGAGAGACATCTGCATATTACTTTAAATGGGTTCATACTGACCCCAGAGGTGTCATTTGCATTCATTAAAAAAAAATGGATCCTTTTTTTCGCTTTAATTATTTTTCTAATGTGCATAATATTTATGTTGTATTTTTTTAAAATTTCGTTTAAATCTGTGTATACATCTTGTTATAACAATATTATAAGGCATCGTGCTTAATTATTTTTTTTAGTAACCAATTTTCTAGTAGAATATTATTTAATTATATTATATTATATTTAATATTATTTATTAGTAATAATATTACTTCCACTGTCAAGTATGATATTACAAGTTTCTTGTGATCATTTTAATGAACTAACAAGATGGTGGTCATCTTATCAGAACTTTCCAGGGAGTTTTTGTGGCATGTCAGAATCAATGAACCGTGCTATTATTTCTCATTCACTTCACTTACGCACAATAACCGAACTGTATTACCTAAAACACCACCAATATTACAAAATACAGGGTCAAATAATACAAGATTATGAATAAAATATAAAATCCACGACATGACATTCCAAGATCCCGTCAAATACGCCATTGTGTCCATTATTGCATATTATTTTTTATTTTTTTTATGTCATGTAAGTCAAACGAACAGGCGGGTCACCTGATGTTAAGAGAACACTGCCGTCCATAAACACTAACAGCACCAGGAGAGTCGCTAATGAGTTGCCAGCCTATACTTATTTATCGGGAAAGGTAAATGGTACTCTAACATAATACTACCTATGGACCTGTGACGCGGCGCGTGGTATCAGGAGTCGAGGGCGGATTGATAATCCGATGAGAGCCGAGCGTTATCGAGAAAGACCGATTTGTGAATGCCTATGTCAAAGAGTTCCCATGCTGTGCAGGTCAGTCGTCTAGTTGGCTCCCTACACAATATGAATTTACATAAACTTGTGTATTTTGTACCCTACTAATTCAAATATTAAAAGAGTGTGGGAACTCTATGCACAATTAGTGTATGTGTGAATAATTTTAATATTTTGAATAAAACTATCGAAATCAATTCAGTCTATTGTACTGGAATTTGAAGTAAAATGCACGCGTGTCCGATATATAAAATATATAATTGATCAGTTCAGTTATTGAAAGCTTTTCGAATTTCGACGTTGACTGCTTCCAGCGTGAATGCGTTGTGGTAAGCTATAAGCCAGATATTTTATTATAATTCCAACACTCTCAATATACAATGATCACATTAAACACTATGATAAATACAATATACTAACCGTTTATTAACCAATACACACGGGTACGCGTACCACTAACAGTTTTTTAGGTAATAGTGTTAGGTTTCATATAAAAGTCCCAAAGTACGATACCGATTTGCCGGATAGTGAGTTCAAGTAGCATGTCAAGCGAATTTTAATATCAAAGGCTATTACAGGGTGGATGAATATGTGAACGACGATGACCTCTGGAAATGATGCCAATCTCTGTGCATCCACTAAAAACGAATGTAACTACTATGTCTGTGTAAGTATGTATCGTGAAATATAAACCAGATCGAGTTTCTTGTCGGTTCTTCTCCATGACTGGGTTGTTTTCTGAACCGGTGGTAGTTTAGTATCTAAACTGAATAAAGTATTCTTGATTTTGATTTTATGGTCGTTAAAGGTCACTGCCGGGCTATTCTCGGAATCCGATCTTGTATACAGTTCTTAGTGGCCATCCTTATTAAACCTTACTATACTTTCTATTATATTGTTACACAGTACAGTTAAAACAGTGACCACCGAGACATCTACAAGTCATCAGCAAATGTTACTATCATGCCAGCCTGCAAACCATTCACCAGTTGGTTATAGATTGGCTGATCGTGAATCACGAAAAATAACAAGTTGCTGAGCTGTTTAGTTCCAACGATCGTTACAAGTGAATCTTCAGTTACTGACTTACCTCATTACGATTATCTTTTTATAGCAAATTTTCCTCGTGTTAATGTAATTTTTTTAATGAAAGGGAGATGGGAAATGGGTAGGAGTACAATGTCTTTTTTAGTGTATACTCGTTCCTTAAAGGTTTATAACTCATAATGGTTTAGAAACACCGCCGCTGGAATTCAGTTCCATAGAGTCGAAGTAGAAGTTCTTTCATCATAAAAAAATAGTTAAATAAATAAATTCCTGTCACTTACTTGGACGCATCCATACGTACGTCGCGTCGAACGGCCATCGAAAACTTTAATTAAAGCGTAACGAATAAGGTGTTATATTTCTCTCTGGCGAAATCGCCTGCGAACACTTCCGTTAATCCTGAAACCTGGAATAAAATATTGTGTTTCGAACAGATTTTTACACCCTAGTAAATTCTAGAGGGATTAAATTAACTTGTTTTGGTGGGCAGTTGCGACCGCCAGGTTTGTTAGTCAGGTACACTCTGATATCATCAATATTGGCGCTGCAATAATATTATTTAGTACTTAATGCTTGCGACATGTAAATACATAAAAATCTAGTGTCATGATATTTATCCACGATTAACTCCAAAAGTACTCAATCAATCTTCATTAAACATCGTCATTATGTATAATTTGGTCCAACTTGAGAGATAGAATAATTTATATTGTTAAATTTATTTTAAATTCTATTAAAAATTAAATGATTGTCAATGTTGGTTATTGCTATTAATTGCGAGTTTCATCGGCCTCTAATAGATGGTTCTTTAAATTAGTTTTTTGAAAACTATAGGACCTACTCTTATAGATATATCGTAGAGGGCGCCACATTTTAATTTTTAATTTTTCTTTCAACTCCAGGTTATTTTATGATTTACGTGTTCTAATCTATTTACTACGTTATTGGGATGTAAGGGGTGTCGAATAACATCATAAGACTTGAGACACCCAAGCCAACTTCACCTGCACGTGGTACACCCTGCTGAATAACGAACAAGGCAATGGCGAAAGCGGGGTGGTAGAGTTTTACGGCCTGACTGGGTCGCAACCACCATGTATATGGCGAAAAAGCCCGTCATAGTGATTCGCTTCTGCGGGTCGCGTTTCGGGATCAGCCTGTGCATATCCAGCTTTTTGCAGGCCGACATGGCAGCGGCGACCAGCGATGGATAGTGTGTCACTCGGTGGTCGCCATTGTTTTTGGACTGTACTGTGCTTACCATCAGGCATGGTGCAGTCATTTTCCGTGCTATTATAAATTTTTTATCATAATTTTAACTGACCCACAATAACACGAGGCCGGCTCAGCTAGTACATTATGAAGCCTTCTAGGTATGTAATAAGGAGTTTTTGGAACCGTCGTATTCGTACACTGAGAATATTAGCAAAAAACTTATAGCGGGTGATATGGGGAAGGGAACAAAATTCAATAAATATATTTTAATACATTTTCTTATATCTGAACAAGCTACTATACACTTTTTCACTTATGTATATAATATTATTATTTATGGAAGCGATGATAGCTCAGTAGTTAGCGTATTCGAACACCACCACAATCGACATAGATACGAACCTTTGTTATAAGCCGGAGCTCTCGATAAAGGAAACAATTGTTATGAAACCATATTATAGGGCTTTACTTAGGTCCGGCTGGCTATCTATCACCCTCAAATTCAAAGTCTGTCGTCTAGCACCTGTTAGTGTGTCCCAACTGTAGCACTTGAGAATCAATCCTTCTCTGGGTTTAGCGCATTTACCTTCTTAGACCACACGCGTAGGTGGTAGAGCCACGCTGAAGGTATTAATGGTTTCAGCCTGAATAGGACGGTTCGCTCCGGTTATATCACCCTCTCATAAAAAAAACCAACGTGAAGTAACAGTGCTTGCATTATTGCGTTTCGTTCGATCAGTGAGTGCGTCGGATACCCACCTCACATCTCCCTGCCTTCTACCCCACTCCCCCACTCGCCCATCCCCCAAACATAGGCTGGCA
Organism: Antheraea pernyi; assembly: GCA_015888305.1. Classification (NCBI taxonomy): domain Eukaryota; kingdom Metazoa; phylum Arthropoda; class Insecta; order Lepidoptera; family Saturniidae; genus Antheraea; species Antheraea pernyi. The sequence goes on along the minus strand of MU160387.1, from coordinate 539,857 downwards.
ACGCACTTACGACTCCTCTGATGTTGCAACGATCTATGGACGGTGGTGGTCACTTAAAATTAGGTGAACTACCTGTTCGTTTTCCTGCTACGATATAAAAAAATACATCGTCATTTAAAATCAGGTGAGATTATTGTTGAAGGTATAAAGTATTTTTTTAAATATTGTCAAAATATGGCGCTTTTTTAGATGATTTCGGGTACTGTCGTATGTTGGATGCATGGAGCTTAATGTCAGCAACTTTTCACACTCCAGCTCCTTCCAGTGAAGCAAAAAAGCTATATCTGTTCGTTTCTAATGCCATTATTTCAAATATATATTATATCAAAGTTTTATAAATAAGACAACAAAGTATACAGAGTCACGGGCATAATTATAGAAACATAAAGGAAACAAATAAAAAAAAAGTAGCATAAAGAATGTGCTCGAATAGTAAATCTCAAATTAACTTAACTACTTGCTGATAACTTAAATGTAATATACGACCAGAACGGTCTATAAAGTTGAATTGACTCTCAACCAACGTTATAAGCCTGTCTACATACTTCGTCAAGTATTTGACATAACAAGTAGTTCTCGACTATCAATAGGAGGTCTGTAGCACGATCACTATAAAACTTTTCTCCTTTACAAATACTATCACGGGTACAAAGATATTAAAGCTTTTGGAATGTCTGTTAATATGAGTTCTATATAAGACTAGCTGGACCAGCCACACGTCGCTGTGGCTCCGTTATTACATGTTGCATTAAAATTATAATAAAGTATTTGGTATTATGTATTTTACCTAAAAACTTTTTAATAAAAAATAAAGCCACCGAAAATATTGAAAAGCAAAAAATAATAAACCTTTTTTTATTAACCTTAATAACTAATGTAAGTATATCTAAGTAATTTCAACCTTTCAGCTCGTAAATTTTAAGCTCGCTTATTATAAAAATGGGACTACTCTGTAAAACGTTAAGCGTGGTCATACATAATATATATATACTACTGGTACGTACCCGCCGTAACAGTTTGCCTCGGTATATATTGTACTGTGATAAACACCGGAGCATAATCTGTGCATAGTTCGTAAAAGGAATGTGGTTGGCGGACCTTGCTGCACGCCCATTAGTGCACGCGCACGAACACCCGCGCCACAACGTCCATTATTCAAAATCGGATACAACAGTTCTCTGTGAGTGGTCTTACGCGAAAGTTACGTTTTTTTTGGCGGTTTTACGAGGCCCAAAACTAAAATATTCGCGACAAACCCTATCGTGCAATCGTGCTGTACACGGAACAAACAAGAACCAGCGCCTTGGCTACCCAGTATCAAGAATATTGCGGCTCGACACCTCGAGAAAGCAGGTACGTAACCACAATATTCCTACGATACAACTACTATAGGACTATACATATATATTATATATATGTATACGCGTCGACTTCAGAACCTCCTCCGTTTTTTTCGTCGGTTAAAAAGCGAGAGATCTTTTTACAGGTCTAACGAATAGTTGACAATTGGCCACTGAATAAGTGTTTACTCATCTAAATTATAATAAAGTGCAGTTGAATCTCTTTACTCGGGTCACAGCTGGCACATTGAACAATGAAGTGGCTACTGCCGTCAGATGTTGCCAACGGATCCGTTCTCATATATATTCCGTTATTCATATATTCTGAATGTTTGTTTTTTAGTAGAACTTAAATACCAGCTGATTCCTGGGACTCTGTTCTTTTGAAAAAAGTTGCAATGTTCGTCACAAAGAATCAAGTACAGCCAGGTTTTATCAACAGTATGCACAGGTGTATACACGTCTATTACCAAATGATATAGAACACCAAAAAGTTTAGTTACAGGCAAGTAGTTCGCGATTGAAGATTATGTGTGTATTCCAAGTTATAAGCTATAGAGATCATTCATTACTCATTTTAACTTCTTGATTATTGACAAAGTCAAGGAAACATTTTGTAGATCCGTATACAAAACATTCAGGTATACTTGTTAAGTATAGTTTGTCTTATTCTTTATCTATTTGTATTTCTTGTGTATACGTGATTTGATATAGTAACTATTCTTTTGTACTAAGCGCCTAAGTTAAGAATATCTTTCTTTTTATATTATCTATGGCTCTCGGTTTTTCGACACACTCCATATAAAACGATTATCGCGTAGATAGCCGACTACTAACCGGCGCTGCGTGGCATGTGACGTACATGACTGACATAGGCACTCACAGTTCGACCTTTCCCGGTAATGTTCAGTTTGGTGGGTAGACAGTCTCCGCTGCCAGATACGCCACGCCGTACTTCACCCCCGCACTCAGTGTTATTTAGTTCTAGCTTAGCGTATTACCTTATCTAGACTTTCTGTAGCAATTGCTCTGCTCTTAAAGATAGTACCATGATGTTAAGCAGTCTATATATAACCTTCCTTAATAAATAAATTATGGAATATAGGTTACAACGTGATGTTAGCCTATAACCTTCCATAAAAAAGAGGCTATGGGATACAAAGGTTTCTATAAGATAATTCAAGATTCTTTTAAGCTTTATTACATTAACTTAAAGAGAGTTTTTGTATTGATGTAAAAATACCATTCATTTAATCAGTAGGTAAATTATATTGTAATTAAAAAACAGCATTAATCATTTAAAACTAGCCTAATATTAGACACTTTGAAGCGCCGATGGCTTATTTGACAGTGTGTTCGACACAGTGTCGATGGACGTAAGTTCGAATCCTTGCAACTGAGACGGAGCTTCTGGCGTTGGAAAACATCGTTATGGAACCATACCATGGTGATAGGGTATTCCTAAGTCCGTCTAGTGGTTAGCTACCACCCTGCAGTTGTAAATCTCTTTCCACGCATCTGTTGGTGTATTCCGGCTGCTGTACATCTGAGCCAGTCTCGTCTAGGCTTGACGTGTTTACCGTCTTAGATGACGTCGTCATGTATAATCAAATGATATTGTATTCAAACGCTAAAACCTATATATAGAGTATAAAAAAGACGGTTAAAATACGTAAAGTAAGATTAATATCCGTATGGGAATAACACGCGTCAGTACCTCGAGTCCTGTGTGTGTAGACGGAGCTACGCTTCCTCCAACTCTGAGTTAATTGCATGCAAGTCAACATTGGAATGGACGGGAAGTTTGTTAACTCACAAGCCAATGGACTTCCTTAACTCGGTGTTTCGAATAAATGCATGCGGGTGTTAATAAATATAAATTATTCGAATACATCTATATCGTTAGAACGGTCTGGTGACTACGCTAGAAAGTCATATACATTTATTTTCTCGAACTGTTTAGACGTAGTTTATCTAGGCAGAATGGCATATTTCGCTAATTTGAATAACAATAAATGTATACGAATGCTTACAAAAAAAATCGTTTTTTCTCGCCCTCACCCCCAAAATATCATAGGATATATCCAAACAAAAATTCTGTCCAAAAAACCGCCCTTAATTTCCATTTTAAGTGGTCCTCCTTTGAACTTTAAATTTTCCCATCGGAAAAAAAATTATTGAACATTATTGTCACCTGCAAACTGTGAAGATATGTTATTTTGTTACAATGAATGGATAGGTCTCATTAAGCGATAAATTTTTATTTAAATTTCCACGGATCTATAAAATTTTGGTTTTTAATATTTTTGCATTTTTTTTAAATGTTTTACGGTTAAATTACTTAAATGAAATTTTATAGGGCTTTTAACGCTCTATAGAGTCTCTCGTTAACAAAATAACAACAAAGTTACAAACATGTACAAATTTGTACTAAATTTTTTGGCGTATTATGTATACTTTGATTAATAAGAGCAAAAACTTTAACATTCCAAACTTGTAACTTGTTCTTATTACGGAAAATTACATATATAAATTAGGCTAACACTAACTTAATTAAAAAAAGGGTCCCCACAAAACCTATGTACCTACTATTTGTGTTTGCACGTTTATAGGATGCAGTATGATATGTATTGGCAACTTATATATGTGAAGTTACTGTATCGCGCTAGTAGCATTCTTGTGGGTTCAATTTCTGAGAAACGGTCCTTTGCTTTAAATGTAAATAGTATTTATTGGAATTCAGTTAAATGACGTTATACAAACATGTTGATAAATTTCAACCCTGTTTACTCCATTACCATAATATGATGTAAATATGTAAGTAGAAATCAACCACAGTCAAGACAAGCTTATTAGAGGAGTAAATAAAAAACACTACAGGATAAACAAGTGGAAGCAGTTTTCAAAGATGGATAAAAATACTGGCCCTTATCCGTGCGTACTCCGGCAAAGGTTACGGCGTGAAGAGAACATTTTATGTAATATCATTATCACTATATATTTGAAAACAAAGTCCTCTGCCATGTCTATCTGTCTGCTCGCGACAAACTCAAAAACTACTAAACGGATTTTCATGCAGTTTTCACCAGTAGATAAATTGATTAATGAGGAAGGTTTAGGTATATAATTTGTCCAGGTTTTGTGTAAATTGGTTCAAATATAACGATAATTGTTTGAAATGTCGGGTAAAGTCAAGCCATACTTGTGTATGCTTCAATGGATTTAAAAGTGGTTCAGATTTACAGTACGCAGTAGGTGGCGGTGGTAAGAGCTCCCATTAAAAGGTATTGTTCACATGTATAGTTTATATAAATATTTTTCTTTTTAATATTTCGGTTGTACCGCCTGTGAACTTGATATATATTTTTGAAAACACACTGTATACTTGAAGGGTCTGAAACTGCAAAGTCAAGATTAAAGATGTCCAAAGCATTATAGCTCTTCTCGTGTTTTGTAACGCAATTTTTTTCAGCGTGGAATCAAATTCGTTCGTTCGTAGAGTAATAATTCATTATGAAAATAACAAACATTTTTATTGAACATTCAGCATTCGGAAGGAGATATAAATCATAAGAAATCGTCGAATTATGCAAATGCGAGTAGCGAGATATCGGAAAAAACACCCGAATCGTACACGAAAACGTCCGAAGTGTTTATAGCGAACGGTGAATTTTTTTCTCCCTTTGTCTATGTTAATTAAATTTGTATGGCAACATTTTTTCACGATGAGCCTACATTTTCCCGTTACATAATTTGAATTTCAAATTAAGAACAAATCCTGTTCCACGGTTATTCAAATTTATGTTCGGCTGAGAGAGCCAATGACGTAGAAATATGAGTGTCATTTCGCATTTTAACTTTTGTCCAAATTATTTTGAAACACTTCTGTGCTCGTTTGTACTGCTTCGAGCACATCAAGCAGTGTTTTATTTTTTGAATGAGAGAAGACAATAATATAACTTCTGTATATATTTTAGTGATATGTGTGTCAGCATTTGACCGCAGTCTTATTTAAGATTGAGCACAAAGTAGGCTAATTTTGAAATAATAGCTATGTATAAAAAAGGTAACGACCTTAATCAAGTTAAGAGTGAGCTACGTAAATTATCAGGAATAAAGAATTTAAAGAGGAATATGTACAATGTGCAGGCGGATTAAAGTATTTTGGCGTAAGGTAGTTTACAACTAAAAGAAATATGAACGAATGTAGTTAAAACCGTTCATTTGCATTTCGTTTGTTCGGTTGTGTAGTAATCTGTGTCAATAAACTATATAAGATAACTAATTTACTTTTCTAAAAGTACTTGTTAATTTTGTTACCAGTTCAACATTAAACACATATGCTTACCATTGTGTGGGGCGCTTTCGCGAGGTGTAAAAAATGCATTTTTAATATAAATGGTTTTAATATTAAACGAATACAATTTAATTTATAATAAATTTAAAACTGATAGTTGTCTACAGCTTGAGGTATGAGAAAATAGTGTCTTTAAAATCGGCATTTAATATACCAGGTGGTTCTCACGATCCCACAGGTCCCCAATTCCTCGTATTGTCGCATTGTGCTGCAGGTGGCCGATGTGTCACAATAGTTATAAGTACACCTTGAATTATATCGCAACTTCGCTGTTTCCGTATAGTATGATATGTAACAATACTACCGCGTACTAGGTGACTCGTCTATAGGTCACTTACAGGCTGACGAAGGTGATGATAATTTCTTGGCTATATCCATTACATACAATCAAACCTTTTTAATAAGATTGGTTATACGTTACAAATTATTAATTACGTTTTAAAATTATTTATAGGTTAAAATAAAGTACTGTATTCTTGCAGAAATGAATAAAGTATTTTACTGAAACAATGTCTTCTGCACAAGCTAAAGAGAGCGGCGTTCTGCTATCATGGTTTCCGTGTGGTTTGGTAAATCCGTTTCGAATTTTACGACATAATATAAATAACACCAAAAATGTACTGAATATTTTCTACAACATCTATAGGGTTTGTTTTCTTATTAATCTGTGAAAGTCTAAGGACATTTGGATAAGGGAAGATTTGTGCTAAAGCTGAAACCTAAAATAGCAATGGGCAGTGCCCCTGATTACATTAAAATCTGTTTTAAAGATATCAATATATGAGGCAAAGATAAGAAGAGGATAGTTGTAAAAGTATGACGTCATCTATGATGCCCGTCATGGTGTTTTATTTTTTTTGTATAATTTTTAACGATAGTTTTCGTGTGTAGCGAGCTACAAGAAATTCTTTCGTGGTATTTTAACCATTTGTAGCTTCTTAATTTTGAAGAAAGTCTTTACTCTACGGCACAGTTTATTGGCCACCAGGACACAAAATTATTATATTATATTTTACAGAAACCACATAGATTTGTATAGCAAAATAATTTCCACTCGACATCATCGCTTTGAGGCAGATGTCGCCCTGGAGGATGGCTGTTTGAAGTCGGTTATCGTTGCGAACATTTACATAAACATAGTTACACACTATTATATGAATCCTCAATACATACAGTACCAAGGGCCGATTGTGACTTTGTCCACATTTGTATCTTTATAAATTAAAACTATACAATATCTTCCTAGAGGGCTTTGTTATATCAAATAAATAGACACATACATTACATATACAAGAGAAGCACTGCTCGTTGATGGAATCGATTAAAAATACAGAGAATTTTCTATATCTAACCCTAATCGGTTTTTTTCCTTACCATTTTCAAATTTGTATAATAACGTATTTGTATTGTCACAGCCTGTACCAAAACTCGTACAACAAATAAGCAAATGATGACTCAGAGAGACGTCGGAAATAGCAACACACATATTGACATCTTCATCGTCTTCATCATCGCTCCGATTATTGTAAATAAACAATATACGTCAAAAAATGGTAACCCTGGAATCTTGCTATATTTCTCGGACGTCAGCTTTCCAGATACTTCCACTCTCCATTTTGTAAGGTATATAATCGCACCGCAGATGACCGAGAACAGTTCTATTCTGGACATTGGAGCGAATATGCTGAGAGATAAGAGGAAGAAGTCTGCAAGGTGTTAGTGCGACCATAGTCTAAGAGTGTTTTAATAAGTCAATTTGATTTGTGACTACGATTACTAATTATTTATTTCAACATGATCATATTTTAAGGTAACTGTGTATCTTTGTTTTTAGATATTTTAAATATTTTTATTTAAGATTTAAACATTAAATAAAGTATATAGTAATACCTAATAGTATTGCATAATCATTTTATGTCTGCTTTGAAAATACTTTGAAAAAATTATGTAAAAAGTAGCGTAGCCGTCGGATATATTGGTTCGTAAAAGCGTAGCCTTGCTACGGCGTAGTAACGTAGCAAGTCTCGTTAAAACTTGTTTAGGATTATAGGCTTTTATAAAGCGCTTTGTATAGTTAACATAATATAAATATTTAGATTATAAGCTTGTTACAGTTTTTTTTTAATTGTGGATGTTAACAATAATCTACCTTAGTAAATACCTAAGACCAGAGTTTACATTTCACAAGCCTGACTTTCTGGTCGTGGAAATATCGCGCTGAAGTGATGGACATTTCCTAATTATACTTCATTAATTTTAACATTAAAACCATTAAGAGAAGGTTTATCCTATTTTCAAAATGAATATATAACGTATATCGAATAGTATTGATGATGGATACATAAACAATAAAATGTTGAAAAGGGCTTCTCGAAGTGCTAAGAGTAAGCGGACAGAGATCTTTTCTTTTTTTTATTGTGGTACAATCCAAAAACAATAGTGACCACCGAGTGACACATTATTCATTGCCGGTCGCCGCTGTCATGCCGGCCTGCGAAAAGCTGGATATGCCCAGGCTGATCCCGAAATGCGACCCGCAGAAGCGAATCACTATGACGGGATTTTTCGTCATATACATGGTGGTTGCGACCCAGTCAGGCTGTAAAACCCTACCACCCCGCTTTCGCCATTGCCTCGTTCGTTATTCAGCAGAGTGCACCACGTGCAGGTGAGGTTGACTTGGATGTCTCAAGTCTGAGATGGTATTCGACACCCCTTACACCCCAAACAAGATAACAGATAACAAGTTACGTATAAACATATTATTTAATACCTAATAAACTTACAACTATGCTGATAATCTAAAGACGGCCGTGTACGTACTTCGAATCCATGACCTCTCAACTTAATGGAAGGACCTGATATCACTGCGCTACGAGACCTAACAACACTATTGTTTTATAATACAAATTAATTCTACCTCATATTTTTCCGGTGGAGTATCGGTTCTATGCCCGCACTTTTGATATGAGTATTCGAGATTCAATTAACCTACAGCTAAAAAATATAAAAAATAGATAGCTAAAAAGTAAAACATAAAAAGTAGGGTCGTCACGTATAAAACAATAAATTCGTACAGTTATCCTACAACAATACATATTTCGCCTCTTTATTTGAAAAACAATTGACAATACACCCGTTCATTGGCAATTCAGTACATCCCGGAACACATTCGGTATTAATTTAGTACCGAAGCACATTTTAATCCCTAGCTCTGAGGACGCAAAGTATTTTTACCGTTTTTTTGCTTAATATACGACGAGATCCGTTACTGGGAATGCATTTGAATTTCAAATATAACGTAACCTCGTTACATCGATCATTAGAGATACTCTTTTGCGATTTAAAGGGAATTTACTTTTCTAACGGAGTTTGATTACTAAATAAAAAAAAAAATATTCAGGATTTATAAAGGAAAAGGTTTCTTTAGTCGCATTGAGCAATTTTTGATAGGAGAAAAACTGTTGGGGTTGCGTCAGCTACATGGTAGTGAAGCGTGACCGACATGCTCGTTAAGTATTGCGCTTGCGTCAGATTAGCGACGCGTATTTTGTATTGAGCTTATGCAGTTCATCGTATGTTTGATTAGTTAATAAACTGTATAAAATATACCTAATTATTATTTGGAGTGTTGATAGAAGTGAAAACCAGACCAATGTTAATAATTTAAATTTATAATTACGAAATTTGAATAATTCCGACTATAGTTGAATTCTGAAGTTAAAAAATACGCAGTTATTCCATTGCTTTGAGTTTTCACTTCTGTCGCCAATCCTTATGTTTTTATATACAACCAGCCGTTATTTCGCCTGCATTTATGTTTTTATAAATGATATTACATGCATTATCTTATATCACAATGGTTTTTTGATATAGACAGATATCAAATACGATTCATAACGTCTGACTCGGTAGGCTTTAAAACTATCTAAGAGACTTGTGACTTTTGGACTACTTTGTGTATCGTAGAATTCTAACCTATTTTCGCTATAGCATATATTAATAAACATAGACAACATAGTATTTGAAGAAGAAGGACACAATATCACGATGAGTAACCGGGTTTACGATATAGCGGGATTTCAGCTTAACCAAACCGCGTGTTATCCCATATCTATTACATATTTTTTACCGAACGGAACAAAAATCCACAACCGACATTATTCAAATTTATTTGTATGCCCGGGACCAAATGAGGAAACAAAATAAATTCCACGTTCATAATCAACGGCCATTCGGTTTGTTTGTTTAATATCGTTGAAAAAAAAATCGAGTCATTGTGACGTCATAACGTATCATTTTTGATGGATGGATGGATTAACTAAATTATTATGAATGTGGGTTTATCTTTGTCTTTCGTAGAACATCTCTTAATGCATAATGAAAATCATTATGAAGCATTTATTGCTAAGTTATTTTAGCTTGATACTCATATTTAGATAGATAGGGCTTTGCTAAATAATAATCTTTATTTGGTAGTTTGTTACATTTCTACAGATAAAAAAGGTCCCTGCCTCCAACGTTGGTGTACACTGTGTTGTAGAAGACAGTTACAAATATTGGCAGGAGATAAATTTATGATTTCATGTCATGACATGCTACGTAAGCATGACCGGCTGTATTGCGCTTGCGCTGATTGCGGCAGACTAGCGACGCATAGTATAGGGCCTATGTATATGTAATATTAATATTTTGCAGTTCATCATACATTTGATTGATTAATATACTTTATATGAATGTATATAATTATTGCTCCGAGTGCCAATAGATATGAAAACCACACTAATGTTAATAATTTCGATAAACAAATTCTGAAATTTATATATTCACACTATAATTATAAAAGAGAACACAGTTATTCCATTGTTTTGAGTCTTCACTTCTGTCGGCAGTCCTTATGATTGCCTCGCCTTTTTATTAATGTGTATTTTATTTACTTTTTAAATGTATCGTTGTAACAATAGCTCTATAGCCATGTTTCTTTAATAACAGTTTGACAAGCGGTCGAATTACCTACGGTCGAGTCACGTCGAATATTCTCCCCGTGGGAAGCGCTCCAGGTTTAAATTGGCCAGCTGCCGGAACCTGGCAACCCTGATGAGAAAATTAACAATTTCATTGTGTATTTCAAATCGTGAGATGTTTCGTATAATTGTTCAGAGCCTTGGAGGTTTATTTGTACTTGTATAGGCTCATATGCAGTGCCATAAGGGAAATAACTCGTTGGTTTAGATTCGAGAAACTATTGAACACTTATTTCTCTTTTATTTAACAATTTATTTTAATACAGTTTTCACTACAATTTAGAGAATTTCTTCCAGAGAAGTTTTCGGACTATTCGTTTGATAACTATGACCTAAAATAATGTACTAAAGAGTTCTACATGTAAAAATGAAGCATATATCTATGTATAGGCCATTACTATACTACAGTCCATTAAACTTGGTCTAATTTATATATGATGCGTCGCAAACTTGACTAGGCCACCTCGGCAGCGGCTCAAGCCTAGGTCCGTTCCTTCGGCGTGGAACCCTTGAGTACGTTGCTAGCGCGATAAACACTGAATTAAAAAAAGATTCAATCACTAGCTAATGTCATAAAAGGGATCACCCCCACACACGCGCACACACCCACACACACAAGTAGATACAGATATGGTGGTAAGGTTTTATTTTTTCCCTTATCGGACTGAGTTAGTTTAGTTCAACTTAGTTGACTGATACGAAATACATATACGAGTTACTCATAATTCATATATGTATGAATAGTTAGCTTAGTTTAACTTAGTTACATTAGCGATGTTGCGTATCTAAGGCAACAGCCCTTTTTTTGTGATTAGCGTGAGGAAATCCCTTATGGATACGCCACCCTCTGGGGGGAGAGGATGGGTTATATCCGACTCGCATGGACTAAAACCCCACGGTGTACCGTCCGACCGTATTTTATGGGGTGGCAAAGGATCGAACTACGCTCTTC
>MU160387.1:501151-528041 GCA_015888305.1 Antheraea pernyi | reverse complement strand
GCTCTTCCCCTTGGTTAGCCGCCCCAATGGTCAGCCCGGTACACACCAGCTGCCTTCCCTCGTCTACCGGACCTGTGCAATGCGGAGATGGGCCTCTCGACCAGGTTAGCTGATTTCGCAGCGTGAATATACTTGTCTATTGATATGCCACATCTATGTCTTAGTTTATAACGTATTAGTTCTTTCTTTCTCTCCCTAAACAAGTGTAATAGTAGTGGTAACCAAGTATTCTTCATCCCTTTCGGGTCGATAGAAAATTTGTAGTAAAATAAGGCACCTAGACTTTTTAATGTCATCACAGTTGAAGAAAATTTATTTCCAAATATCTCAAAGCACTTACGCCATACTGTGGTAATAAAGAATACTTATATGTAATCAAAAATGTAGTTAGAAACATTTGCATCTGCAACACAACTAAGCGAGTAGTGATAATGGAGACGACATAAATAAAATAGCGCCAGCTTTGAGGGTGGTAGTAAAAGGACAATAAAATTTCAATAATAATGAGATATGTCCATCAGTGCGCACACTTCATGATAATATAGGTTTATCTGTCACTCTCGCTCGGTTTAACGTCAATAAAGAATGAAGTTACTTTGTTGAGTATGTATTATTCTTCACAAAAATCCATTTTATACTCTACGATACATTCTCATATATATACACATTTTTATGTTCATAATTAGATGAGTTCAAATAGATATGATAATAAATATTTAGAAAAAAATAATATTAGCGAGGAAATTACTTGAACTTCCGCCTGGAACTGATTGCCCGCTGCTAAGACTGACTGCAACACAGAAAGTTATTACACAATAAAAAATAATTAAAACTCATTGTTGGTTGCTCCCGACGTTGGCAAATATTGGGGGCTCGGAAGAGTTGACATCGATCTGAAGATGCTCCAAATGACGATGGTAATCGTTAATAATCGGAATATTAATAAAATCTGCATTACTACTCACTCGTTTGCGGTATATAACAAATTTCTGAGCAAACTTTCTTCAAACTTCTAGATCCACTGTTTCAGTTACGAATGTACAACATTCGATAATGAAGAAATAGATCTGGAAGAGTAAAAATGTCTTCAATAAAATTCAATGCACTTTATTGACTTACATATTCACCTAAGTCTCAGCATCGACTCCTTTTATACTGTGTGTTCGACCGCTTTATACCCGGTTACTAAGTTGCATATCATTACATCGTATAAAACAAAGTCCTTTACCGCGTCTGTCTGTCTGTCTGTTCGCGATAAACTCAAAAACTTCTGAACGGATCTTTATGTGGTTTTCACCAGTGGATAAAATGGTGCACGAGGAACATTTTGGTATATAATTTGTCAAGGATTTTCTTATAATCAGGGCGGGACAACGTCGGCCGGGCCCGCCAGTATTATAATAAATTTATTACTTCCAAATCAACTTTTACTCAAGAATAATAGAAGTACGTCTAGATTAATTTAGTTAACTCCTAATTATGAATTATTTCCAAAAAAAAGTAACAACTTCACTTCCGGATTTTTGTTTCCAGTTCACACATTTTACAAAAAACACAACAAAAAAACATGTATATTGAATGATATACACTAGCATCATGAACCTAACAATACATTTTATATTATAGGAGTGTATGGCACTTATTTCGCAGTTTTGAATTTCCATACTTCGTTTTCATTTTTTTGTTTACTAGTTTATTTTTAATATAATAATTAATCAAAATTTAAGTGGATTAAATATAAACAAAAAAAATTGTCCGATTAACCGTGTCGGATTCGCATCGTAGCGTGTTAACGCTCAAAGCATTCGCTGACTCTGCTCGCAGACGCGTGTTCTTTATGACGGGCTCGCAAAATATCGCGTTTATTTGAATCGTAACGTTATCATCCTTGTCCCACCAATAGGGGGCGTTGTAGTCGGCTATAAGTACCCTTTTGTGGAAGATTTTTTTTTTTAGTTTTCAAGAGAAAATGCTTTGAGACTTTCTTCGTAAAAAATAGCGGGGTAACACAATTACCGTCTGGGATGATTTTTTTTATGTTTTTGAAATATTGGGGTATTTGTGTATATTTAGGTATTAAAAAAGCAAATTGTAATTTTATAAAAAAAATATTAAGTATTATAATTTTAAAGACATAGTAAAATATTGAATACGTGAGAATTTATATATACATAGAAAGTATAATATCTTTCGCAGTTCAGACGGATTCAAAAATAGAAAAAAGGGTATTTTATGTCTGGCGAAGATACTGGTAGATATGTTTGAAAACAACTTTTCTATGATAGAGAAGAAAAAATATTTGGTTTGTGTACTCAGTCATTTCTCATGCATGTGTGTAACTTGAACACTGTCTTAAAAACATTTCAAAGGGTAATTAATGGAAAGGAGGTTTCAGTCACTAGAAAACCGGTAAAGGCCATAAGAAATAAAATCAGCAAAAGCGTAAGATTATTGAAGATTAAGAAATTGAAGAGGCGATTGATGGATCACATGTAAAATTTCTGCATTGTTTACTGAAATAGTACTTCTTGAATCCTGTTATAGGAAATTAGCTGTTGGCCACGACTACGCCTGTATTAATGTATAGTTACCCTATCTCTTGTAGTTAAGTAAAATAATACCAATGGTTGCTCACATTTACAACGATATTTAACAAGACTCCTAAAATAAACAGAAGCAGAAAAAAGGTGCGGACCAAGAGTCAGCTTAAAAAAGAAGAAAAAAAAATATCCTAAGGGAAAAATACTTTTTTATTGTTAAAAAAGTCTATGTCCTTTTATGTTGAAATATTATACAATTTATTTTTAATATACATATATAGTGTTTTTGTACGATTTGTGCATGTTATTTATACAAACTTTTATTTGCAGTGTTTAATTCGGATTAAAACGGTTGAAATGTATAAATAAAGTATACTCACGCAAAAGGAGTACAATTTGTCATATACATATATACACATACTCTTTTTGTGGTGTGATAAAAACACCTTCTCATCTTTGCATTTAGAATTTTTCGAATAGCGTCCCTAGGCGTGTTTGTCACAGAACGCAACACATAATACAGTGTAGTTACCTTTCTAAGTTTTGTTAGATAGTCTGAAATCAGACTATGGTTAGTATAGTCATGGTGGTCGAGTGGTTTGACGGATGGAATATCAATCTGATGTTCGCAGGTTCGAACCCCGGCATGTACCAACGAATTTTTCGGAATTCACGTATATTTACTAATTTAAATTGGTAACACTATCAGCGGACGGTCAAAGAATACATTTTGTAGGTGGTAGAACCACGTTGAAGCTATTACTGGTTTCAGCATCAATGGGTCGGCTCGCCCGGGGTACCACTACCCTCTCACACGAAACTGACGTGAAGTAACAGTGCTTGCATTGTTGCGATTTGTTCGGACAGTGAGAGCGCCGGAGGCCCACCTCCCATTCCCCCTCCCTCTTCCCTCTCCATCTTCCCCAACAAAGACTGGCAACGTACTTGCGACTCCCCTGGTGTTGCTAGTGTCTATGGACGGTGGTGATCACTTACTATCAGGTGACTGTTCGTTTGCCTCCTATAATATTAAAAAAATCTTGAGGAAACCTAAATCTGAGAAACGTTCTTCCAATATAGCCGTATCTGGAAAAAAGCATATAACTGTGGATTTCTTGGAGTTTGAAATCGCCAATACGTCGTGGGCTGGCTGGTGATTATACTCTTTGCCTTCTTTGGAGAAGAATCCTATGGCCCTGCAGTGTATCTCTTACAGGCTGATGATGATAATAGTCTGTAACTAAATTAAAAATGTAGTCAACCTTCATTCTGAAATTTCTACTAACACGTTATTTCCATTCTAATGTAACGCTTGAATATTGTATAAGATCGGTCTGGGCATCTAGATATTTGCCTCATTCAAAAACCATTTTATCTAAATACTACGAAAATACTCCACTGCCAATTTTGGATCCTGTAAAATGTTTATTAACACTGGCCGAATGTTCGTGTAATAGAATTAATGCATTAACTCTGATAGCAGGTAGTGCTTTCCCGTTTTGGTCTGTTTCGTTTGTATTGTTTTCATGCTTTGATATAGATTTACTTGTGGATTTTGGTTTGCATTTATAGTATTACTTTTTTGTGGCAAATTTGTCCACGTATGTGTGAATTTGAAGTGAATTTGTGGGAATTAATAAATAGCTTGTTTGATTTACTAACACGAGAGAAACGCGAGTAACAAAGATGGATCTTAATATAATGAGAACAATGGTAGATATGTACGACAATCCTTTCATGAAGCACTGGATATCTGTTGTAATAGAATAGTGTAATGTTCATCTTTTCATCCTATTTCATATTCATTTGTATAAAACATATTAATATAGTTACTTAATTTTAATTTTATTTTTAAATTTACTACCAATTTATGTATTAGTATATAATTTGTTTTTGTGGACCCTTATTGTCTTATAAATAAACAAATAATAATAATAGCTTTTAGTGAGTAATGGTTTACAATATTTAATAATGCTTCTAAATTTGTAATAATAGCCTTTTATATTATGTATGACATGGCTGTAAACATGTACCAAATTTGTCAAATGGTGGGTAAATTCACCCTGCGGTTTTTTCGTTGCCATATTGCTCTGTATTAACTAATGATATTGCAACTGAAACGTTCACTGTCATTGTAATGAAACGTACAGGGTGATCAATCAGCGTTTAAGAACCACGGTGGCCATAAGAAAATCGACACTCCACTGCCACTTTGTACTTGTTACTGTGTTACAGGTTTGTATGTCTCTCGGCTTCGAGACAAATGAAAATACAGTCACTGCGACAGGTTTATCACTGTGTATACATTGTGCGTACCACGGTTGTCGAAATCAAATGGAATTCATATCACTTACTTACAGAATATTCCTGCTGATTTCGAAACGCATCAAGCTTTTGCATGTCACTATAGTCGATGGTACTGAGATCATTTCGTACAAAACTGTCGTATCCTATCACCAAGTAATTAAATACAAATTCTCTTTTTGCATCTAGGATTCTTAGTTCAAGTTTTTTTCTTTTTCAATTACCTTTCATGTCAATGAAATTCAATTAATTATTTTTTTTAGCAATGGTGGCACTTTTGGTGACTGAAAACATCGTGATAAAGCCGTAGCATGGTAATAAAGCGTTGTCTAAGTCTAACACTCGCTAGTTACTAGCTACAAGTTAATAGTCTGTTGTCAAGGGCCTGTTGGTGTGTTTCGGCAGCTGCACCTTGGAGCCAGTCCCCTCTAGAATTAGTGTTTTTACTATCCTAGACCAGATGATCATTTAACATTAGATGAGATTATTGTCAAACGCCAAGACTTATAAGGTACAAAAAAACAAAAGTTATAAAAAGATTACAACGCATTTCAGTGAATACAATACATCTTTTTGGCCTCTTGTCACAGAAAATCCCACTCAAAAACTCTATGACGTAACTAATGAATTAAGATCAAACTGGTTTATTTGGAATAAAGAACATTCCCACCGACAGTTCAGTTAGAACGAACGGAATTAGTTGCAATAAACTGCGTCAATTCTTAACCGTGGATCGACACAAACGACAATTTAATAACATCGCAGCCGTAGCTCGTTACCGGGAGTCGCTCGTCGTATCGTTCTCTTCTGTTCATTTGCATGGAAATAAGGATTTACAATGACTCAATTACGCTATACTAGGATTTATAAAGAAAGAATATGCATAGAAATTGCTCGCAGTAAATACATTGATTAATATTTATCTATTACACTATAAATATCTTTGTATAACTTTATTTACTCCGATTGTTTTTCTTTGTGAAAACATTTGCTTTTACTCACTTAAATTTAACGCATTTATAGAGTAGTTGAGTGTATTGATTCCAGCATGTTATGAGTATTGTTATGGCAAAATTGCATTTACTTTATAGTTTATGTATTAGGATAAGTGAGTTAAATATATATTGAAAGCTTCGTACCTAAATTATCAAACATAAAATCACTAGGCAAAATGGTGCAGAGTTGTTAGTACATATTGTCACGTTGTAAATTCCAACCGTGTTTGAATCGAATAACTTCAATTCATTATTTCATAATAACATTACAACACTACACATTTCACAGACAATATATTATTAATATCACATTTTTTTATTAGAACTAGTAATAAATAATTATCTGTGGTTCATTACGGAATACATTCCTTTAAGGATTAATGGTCTGTAACGGGGTGTTGCCGCGCTCAATTTTATTTTGTACAATATGGTGGCTCCCTTGTTAGAACTTTCCAGGGAGTTATTGTAGTATCTCAGAATTCATGCTCCGTTGTAATTATTTTCCATCCATTTCACTTTTGCACAATAACCGAACCATATTACCTAAAATGCCATGGATATTACATAATGTAAAGTCAAAATACACAAGATTATGACCAACTGTAACATGTAACGTGTACATTAGATATATGAATACAAATAGTATATCGAGTGGGATGGGATTTATCATCAGCAACATAACTGGAACTTCAACCTACTATATACTAAACTCAGTACTCACTAACACTATATAAGAAAGTAATGAAAATTATAAGCTATACATTATCGAACAATATATCTTAAATCTTTTATTTTATAGATAGATATAATATGCCCGTATTGTCGATATACTTAAGTTATTCTTATCCGTTGCTATAATAACTGAGTTATGTAGAAGCAAACGTGGTAAATAAGACAATATGGCCGCCAAATTGACCAAAAAGATGATATAATTCATATTACATACAAATATATGACTTTCAATTATGTTTATTTATTCTTGGAGTCAGTAAGGCACACGTCTCACGTCATCAATTTCACATGGACTAATACATACGTAGCAGTCAATCACTACATAGTGTACCAATTCAAATAAAAAAAGAATCATTAAAATCGGTTCATAATTAACTAAAATATCGATTAACATGCATGAAAAAAATATATACAACCGAACATAGTAACCTCCTCCTTTTTCGAAGTCGGTTAAAAAAGTCCTCTGTCAGCTTATCTGTTCGCGATAAAGTCAAAAACTACCATTTTCATGCTGTTTTCACCAGTAGATAGAATGATAATTCATGGGGAAGGTTTAGGTATAATTTGTCAAAGTTTTCATTTTATTATCCGGGCGGGACAACGTCTTCCGAGCCCGCTAGTTATCTGCCCGTAAAAGCCCCGTGAAAGTCGGTCCAATCAATTAGGAGATAGTAGGATATTGCGGACAAAGTCTTGAGAAACAAAATAAAATAGTTACTTCTTATAAGGTGAGTTATCTTCCAGTGAAAGTCCCGTGAAAATCAGTTCAAGCATTACGGATATTCCACTGCGGCCGAAGGCGAATAAAAAACCTAAATTACTTTTTATAAGGTCTGTTATCTACCAGTAAATACCCCGTGAAAATCGGTCCAACCATTTTGGAAATAGCCATGCGGACGAAACCGCGGACAAATAAAATAGAACATGTCAACCGCTATAATTTCGGCTATCTGGCAGTAAAAAGTAAAATTCCCGTAAATATAGGTCCAGCCGTTTTGGAGATTACCCGCAACAAACAAACAAACAGAGAAATATACTAATATAAAAATATAGACAAAGTATAAAGAAATTTTTTTTTGTTTATTTGTAGCCTTAGCCATTCATCAAAAAGTTGTTATTTTAATTGTACACACATAAACTTTATAACTTTATTTTTATAATACGTAATATAGAACAAATAAAAAATTGGAAATAAAAGTAGTATAAAATTTTGAATACGAAAACAAAATAAACTTTGAAAATGTTAGCGTTGATACTTACCACATAACTTCAGAATTGGCAGTATGGATTAATTCCTTCGCCTATGAATTATTTGAATAGGAAAAAAACACTTTGAAAATGTTAGCTTTGATACTTACTACATAACTTCAGAATTGGCAGTATGGATTAATTCCTTCGCCTGTCTTATTGGACGAATATTATTACTACTACTTACTACGTTACCATGGCAACGTATATAATAATAACGTAATCGCTCAAAAGCAAAAAAAGTGCCCGATTTTGAAACATTCTTCATTGGTGCTCTGCTTCTATTAATCTTAGCGTGATGATATATAGCCTATAGCCTTCCTCGATAAATGAACTATCTAAAACCGATAGACTTTCTCAAATCAGACTGGTAGTTCCTGAGATCATAGCGTTCAACCAAACAAACAAACAAACTCTTCAGCTTTATAGATTAGTATAGATATATTAAAATTCCTTAATAATTTTAAAACGTTAATCATTACAATCTGTAATTGTGACATTTGGTTAAGTTCAAATTTGCTACTGCCTCTGACATAATCAATTCCCTCGTTCACAAAACACGATCCGGTGAATCGAAACGACGCGCGTTAAAAATCTTCAATACTTTTAAATATACAGATACGTTAACTAGACGACTTTATCGTCGATCGAAGACATTATCTTTGAGTTTTGTTGTGATGTTGTTTTTAAAATCGTGTATGTACTCCGGGTGAATTTGCTCCTTAAGGATGCGTTTACCTCTTTATTACAGTATCGCGAGCTCTTTGAGTTAGGTTTTATGTTTTGCAGTAATGGTTTCTTTTGTGAGGGTTCTAAACGGTTGTTTTTCTTCGTTTATTCGTTTCGGAATTACCGTTTCATGGGAAAAATGATATAAGGCTGTGGTTAGTGGTTTAATAAAACCCTTTCCTTTAGGTACCTATATATAATGTCTATTTTAAGAAGAAATTGTGCTATAGAGGGCACGTGGGAGGCTCGCGAGGAAATTTCATTCATTCATTTGCCTGCGACTTGGCCTGTATTGTTAAAAGGTAAAAGGATGAGGTTGCTATGTTCGGTTGTATGTGTTTACGTATATTAGTAATTAATATCTTCGTCAATTGTGAATCGATTTTAATAATTATTTTATTATTTGAATTGGTTGTACACAGAGGCGGTCACATTTTAATATGAAGAAAATAATCAGTCCCTAAGTAGGTGAAATATTGCTTATTTGATTTTAATACATTTCTTGTCTACGCATCTTCGTCGACTTTAAACTTATTTCAATGATTTTTTCATTTGAATTACTGATATTCAGGGATGATCCTAATCTAATTCCGAAAAAAGTTTTTCAACCCTAAGGGTGGAAAGTAAAGAGATAAATTTTATATAAATTTCGATCACTTCTCGTTGACTAAGTTTAATAGAAACTTGGCACAAACTATAATTGCCATAACAATAAAATATGTGGGGCCTCAAACCTGACTCTGTGATAGAATAGGCAAACAATGGAGTGAAATTATAACAGTTTTAACCAATATACTGTATGGAGCTGTAAAATATGACGTACGGTTAATAACACGGCTTTTCTTCTTCAATACATATAAATAAGAATGTAAATCTAAACTGTTTGAACGTGTTAGAATCTTCTGAAAAAAAAATTGTTGTAGGTATCTAGGAATAAGTAATAAAATACATTTCAATCATTTTTGAAATGTCTGTCTGTCTGTTTCAATATATATCACTGCTAAAATACTACATTTAAGATAAAACCTCGCCATGAGAATCATACAGCATATGTACGAGCAATATATGCTTTATGATTCTCTTTGAAATCGGTTCACTCTACCAAACGTCATTGTAATTTTTATGACGACGCGACTTAAGTACGAGAAAAAAAAAAGATAAGCAAATGGACTTAATACGTTCAGAAGATTTTATTAATAACTATTTTTTTAAAGAAGGTTTCACTCGCTCGAAGTCCCGGCCACAACTAGTAAGTTAATATAATAATATAGTTGCCTGGTCAATAGTAGTGACTATTTCCTTGATAACAATAATATGATGTTTTAGATTTATATGAATTCCTTGGCATCATTGACAGATATCATCTATGGTTTCAAAGCTAAGGTAGCTGTGCACCGAATCTATTATAAGTTGAAGTAACCAACCAGACCGTATCTCAATTCAAAACGGGAATTAGAATATTAATATATTTAAATATAAAATCAATACTCATTTACTATGGTTCAAAGTTCATCTTTTTTTTCTTTATTTTGTTGTAATTGGAGATGTCAAGTCCTCCATTAAAACTTAATTCTCTGTGTAAAAATGCAAGAAAAAAGGAATCGCAAAGGGTGTCTCTTCTAAAAATATAAGAGACAGTATTTTGGACGCGACAGCTGCGATATTACGTAGGATCTTGAATAATGTCAGCTTTATTTGTCGAAGGTAAATGTTTCATTATGTTTATATCAGAGGACTAACTAGTTTGTCGCTATTTATTATAACTAGTGGGCGCCCAGTGGGTCGACATTCGACCATAATTCATTATTTTTTAAAGTTTGAACTTTATTCGGGTTCTTTTGTCAAAGGGTATAACTTCTATTATCAAAGGTTTTCATCATAGCTACTCAGTTATTTGCCACTTTTTTAAATTATATAAACATTGAAAAATCTGTGTCTAAA
This sequence comes from Antheraea pernyi, assembly GCA_015888305.1. NCBI lineage: Eukaryota > Metazoa > Arthropoda > Insecta > Lepidoptera > Saturniidae > Antheraea > Antheraea pernyi. Next base: position 517,552 of record MU160387.1, on the reverse strand, counting down.
TGAAAATCGAAATTAATTATAAATTTGAAACAAAAAAAAGTGGTTACATAAGGTGGTAAGGCTCTCAAATTCTAAGTAACGATAACTTTACTAAAATAAAGAAATTTATCGCAACTCATGACCTATCAATCAAAAAACATGATATATCAATTAATTTTAGACGATATCATGGGTAGGTGGTATTTCCGGGTGATATAGAATTAAATGTAGTCTGTACATTATAAGGAATAGTGATACACCCAGTATAATTGTTTGGAAAAGTAATGGATACACAATAGAATCAAATAATGAATCCAAAACAAAGAAGTTTTAATACTACCATTAACTTTTGAAAATGAGTTCCTTTTTGTTTAAAATTTATCATCAACTGTAATAAATATAATTGCTAAATTAAGTTGAACTGCATGATTCTAACCGCGGAGATCTCAGTCGTTAGAATGTTAAAAATATTGGAACGTAAGTGTGACGGACCTTTTGACGGATGTCAAAATGTCTTTACCGTTTATATATATGTATATGGTGTGTAAAATTCAAGCAGTAGTGTGAGTAATGTATATTTTAATTAATTTAATATACTTGTAATGCATTTTATATATAAAAAAAAAAGCTTTCTGCACTTCTCCTCCATATAAACTTTAAGTATGCCAAATTTCACGTTCATCCGTTCGCGCATTTCTCTCAAAAAGGGATACAAAGTCAATTTTTTTTAAATTTAGGTACATTTATAATTTACAGTGTCTTTCTTACACAGTAAATAAAACGATAGCAAAAAAAAGGTGCGGACCAAGAGTCTGCAGAAAAGAAGAAAAAGAGACCTATGTATCTACTAAGATCTAGCGTATCATAAGATAAGATCATGCATACTATGTAACTTATACATTAAAATGATGTCTGTAGTAAGTACAAAAAAGTGAATGTTTAGGAATGCAATAAAGACTCATATATCTACCATGACACCATGAACTATATATTTATTTATTAGGTTTTTATGAATAAATCTGTACGAAATGAGTAAATTTAGCGAAAAGTTAGCCTGCTACGTGGAAAAGTATATAGTCTACTTCTGATATTAAATGTGCCGAAAAGAATTTAGAGAGGTTACGAACTACCTATATATAGATGAATAAGTTAAGCTGATGGGAGTAAATGGATTATTAAGAGAATTATTATCAATATTACCTAAACAAGAAATAGTCAAAATCGGGAGTTGCGTATTTTACATCCAGATTTGATATATATATCAGAGGATAATTTACATGTCAAATGACAGTATTTATATTCATGTGTTAAAGTGCAGTTCTGTTATTCTGCGATGATAGCTTGCCGCGTGAACGCACGTGATATACGCTCGTACTGTCCAGAGAATCGACTAACAGAATTGTCGTGGGACCGTTCTTTTAATTGCCCCACGTCTCAGCGACGGCGGGTAGCGGAGCGAACTGGAGGTTGGAAATTGAACCCATTTAAAGTTTTTCGATTTGCCGTTTACAGACATGTCTAGGTTTAGACTTGGATTTTGAGCTTAGCGAGTTTTATGGTTATTTTTTAAACTCGCTTTCTGATAAGTTTAATACGCTTTTCTTATTTTGAACACAGTTCGAAACCGGTTTCTTGTTAAGGAATACATTTTGCAATAAAATAACTACGTATAAAGGGTGTAATAATATCTTTATATAAATAGAAGTAATCATGATACGCGAATCTAGAATATTCTGTACGTATCTATTAACTTTAATCTGTAATTTAGTAATGATTCGAGTATGAAAATGGCGTAGTTTGCTTTCTGTATGTTTAGTGGATCGAAATATACAATAACCAGGTATGCAATTGTCTCGTGGATTTATTATTTCAGTGAACAAAGAGAAGCTTCTTTATATATAAATATCTTATATCTTCTTTATATATAAATTTCTTCTGTACGTGTGTATGTCCCTGAACTCCTAAACAGCTCGGCTTTTGATGAAATCGTGTGTGTTCCAGTGGAACCGAGAATGATTTAGATTCACAATTGGACCCGGTTGGTATTGCTGCGGTTGAATTTTAGATTTTTTTTAATTATCAAGGCAGGACAACATCCGCCTCGTTCGTTAGTTTATTCTGTAGTCTATGTTTTTACTTTTCGGTTTATTAAATTAGAACGTATTTAAAATGGAATATATGCTTATAAGTTCAGAGATCCGATATGAACTCAAATACCAGGTAACCCTAAAGTTCTCTGGTCTCGTACGCGGTTACATGGCTTCACCGGAACTACCCGAAAGGTCCCAGGGGGAGTCTACAAAGTCTACAAAGTTATCTTTATAAATAGATAATATTTGTTAAATTTGTTAGATTAGATTTGTTTTTTGGTAACTATACTCTTAACCTTTCCATGCCAAGCCATTTTTGCCTGATATCCTTATCCTTGATGCCTGAGTCATTCAGTCCATTTGATATGTTGACAAAAAATAGAGGTATTTTTTTTTTTTTCAAACTGTCTACGCTATCTTTACAGCTCCACCAGACTAAATCACGTGTTATCATATGCTTAATATTACGTTACATCACACATACCACGATATAAGTAATTCTTTCAACTTCAATAGTTATCAAATCGTGTACCACCGATAGTACACGTGGCCTAAAGATCAAGTTTAACGTGTACCATCTGTGGTACATGTGGCCTAAATATTAAGTTTAATGTGTACCACCTGTGATACACATGGCCTAAAGATCAAGTATAATGTGTACCACCAATGGTACACGTGCCACAGAACGTGTTATCTTTCAATACTAAGCCTGGTAAGTTAAAAAAAATCACTGGTTCTTTGCGCACTGCAAACATATCCTATTAAAGCGAATCCTAATTTCATAATATTAAAAATACATTCCAGATATGTCTTATGTATTTATTTACCTAGCAAGATTCACCTAAATACTTAAAAAGTATTTTGAAACCCGGTTTCTGTATCGATACCCGTACCCTGAAGTTCGGATATTGAGATTTTCAAATATATCTCTATAACTTCATTCTTGCTGCATGCATTCTTTTATTTATACCACTGTAATGATCATGGGCCAGAGTCTTATAGACTTAACCCATCATAAGGGCTTTTTGTCGTAAGATTGACCTTGAGGTTGTTATTGCTTCAATAGCTCTTTACTATTTCCAGACCATTCCGATACCATCATGGTCCAAAGTCATTATAAGCTGAAAATCATTATATATTATAAAACCAAGTCCTACGCCTCGTCTGTTTTCTGTCTGTCTGTCAGTTCGCGATAAACTCAAAAACTACTGCGCAGTTTTGCATGCGTTTTAGATAGAGTGATTCACGAGGACGGTTTAGGTATACAATTTGTCAATTTTCAAAAAGTCAATCCGCCTGGGTGATTTCATCGAAAACGCTGCCTAATCGCTTTATAAGAGATAATAAATGACGCAGACAAAGTCGCGGGATTTAGCTAGTAAGGAATATTTAGAAGAGTATCTAACGAAATGTTATCTTGAGGGCAAAGCTTTATTATTTGGCAAAAAATGTGTTTTTGTATCATAAGCTTAGTTCAATTTGAATACCCGTTCGCAACTCTATCGCACACAAACGGCTCAGCTGCAACCGCTCCGGGTTGGTTATAACCAGTTCTCGCCGCTCTTATCCGGATAGCACCAGCTAGAGCGAGATTACAGGGCGCTCAGCCGACGCGCGACGGCTTATTAACTATACAGGGTGTACGAAAATGTAAATTGCTTTAGAAATTGCGAGCTGATGTGGGACTTAATCGGTGGGGTTGTTCGCAAGTGCTGGCGCTAAAGTTGCTCAGGAACGAGCTCGAAGACGTTCACGTCTGCGTTAAATTCACGCGTTTATGTTAATAACGTAATTATATTCAGTAAAGACAAGAGACGTGCGTCACTACGCTCTCTTGTCTCCTCTATTACCTGTGCTATAATTAATTTATAAGTACATTCTACTAAAAAATGAAATACATAATTAATTCAAGAGATAAAACTATATTTACAGTTATTATCATGTTGCGAGCGTATGAAATTTCCATTGCAAGAGTTTCTAGGTAATTTGATCCACTAATTTATACTCAGACGGTAACGTTAAAGCATAAAGATTGCTTCATTAGAGATCTGTTCGATATCGTTTTTATTGCCTGATTGTTGGAGAAGACTTGATAATTATATCTGAATTAACACCATCGTACACGTCGTAAGTTTACGCTTGTCTATTTGAAGTATATCCAGTAGGTAACAACTGGTTTGCGATTACTATACTATAATAAATCCGGCGTGGGGATTATTTTGATTTCTCGTAATTTACTAGCTAGTACATACGCAGCAGTAGGTGTGAAAAGAATGTCAAACAGAAGAACGTGGGATATTGCCAATTTACTTTTCTTGGAATAAAGCTGTATATGAAAATGCAAATGTTATACAAATGGAAATAACTGTTACACGTGTTGATTTGATTTTCCAGGAATAATTCGAAGTAATTTGAAAAGATTGTACTGGGAATATAATTTTATTTATACCTGATTCCGTGTCTTCCTAGAAATTATTAATAACAAGCATTACTTCTTTATTTATTGGAATGTTATTTCCATCTGCTGATTCAAATTTAACAAACAAGTGCATTAACATTTCGATAGAGATCTAATTCATAAATGTGAGTAAAACTTTCTTCGCCGATCGAATGCCCGAATGATGTCTTATTGGACACCGACTGAGTCTATTAAGAACCGATTTTGCAAAATGAAATTTGTAAGCAGAGAATGTTCTTCTCAAAGCCAACAGCTCAGGTGGCACAAAGTCTAAAGATATTGGAGATAGAGCGCTCATACATTTTGGAAGGAGGGTGGTAAGTTCTGGAAGGTTGTCGTCGTTATTGGAGGTGACGAGGTTCGAGACGAACTATTTTTAGAATACTATTATTTTTGGTTCCCACTATCTATGATTCATTCATCGTTTGTAAGAAGTTCGTATACAGCACTTCATATTCACAATGTTATACAAGTGCATCTTAGTATATTAATGATAGTGTTGTCCCAATATATATGATACCAAAATCAAATCAAATCAAATCCAAATATCCTTTTTTCAATTTAGGCCTTAAAAAGGCGCTTATGAACGTCAAAGCTACTACCGGTTCGGAAAACAGCCCAGTCATCGAGAAGAACCGGCAAGAAACTCGATCTGGTTTATTTTTTCATGACATATATTTGTACAGTAACATAAATATTTACATTCGTTATTAGTGGATGCACAGAGAGGGGGGTCATTTCCAGACGTCACAATCGTTCACGTATTGACCCACCCTATAATAGCCTTTAGATATTAAAACCCGCTTGACATGGTTCTTGAACTCACTATCAGGCAAATCGGTAATGTGTTTTGGGACTTTATTATAAAACCTAATACTATTACCTAAAAAACTGCCATTATAATAAAACATATTACCAAAAATGTTATACGCGTAAGTCTATGTCTTTTGCACAATATGAATTTGATATTTTGAAGATGACATTTAACTATCCTTATTAAATGGTTACATTACGTTTATATATATGTATATATTTCCTACAATCATTTCATCATCTTCCATATAACAAATTCCAGGAAAGGTAGAAATAGTTATTACACTATTATTTATCGAACAACAGAATCCGAGTTGTATTTGTAAACATAACTACATTGAATTCAAACTAGTAGCAAAACTTCAATAAACACGGTAACGAGAACTTCAGTATCCAATTTACGAACTACTTCAAAAGTTCGCATCCTATGAGATGGACCACTGTATGTTCTATTACTAGATCTGACGCGCGGCGACTATGTCCTTATGCACACAAGAAGTTTGTTAGAGGCGTCAAATAGTGTTGGGACGAAGTTTCATTCGATTAACGGTTCGCCTACTAGTATTGATTTGAGTATGGTCAGTGAAGGAGAGAAACACGTGTAATCGAATGTGGTCGTTATACGTTTCAAATGTAAGATATTTTAATTAATTGTAACAATTATTCTTTACAACTATGTATATCAATATTGTGTAAGAGTTAAATGATCTTTTTTATTATTTTGGTCACTAATGTTTCGTGGATTTTCCCTCCTATATTAGTTTCATATGTAACGTGTTCAGTTTGGAGAAAAATCCCTATGTGAGTATTTATCTCGGCGTGCGTTGTATGAACCGTTAGTTACAGGAGGATAATGTATGTTTTCATATTTTATAATATAGTAGCTTCTGCCCGCGACTTCATCTGTGTGGTTTAGTAATTTTGGGCTAATGCTAACACGCACCGGAAGCTCTCAAAAGGAAAAAATACCCGATTTTGAAACATTCTTCATTGGCACTTCGCTCCTATTGGTCTTAGCCTGATGATATGATATATAGCCTTCCTCAATAAATGAACTATATAACACTGAAATATTTTTTTTAATCGGATCTAATCAGTAGTTCCTGAGATTAGCGCGTTCAAGCAAACAAACTCTTCAGCTTTATAATATTAGTATAGATACATAAATACATAAAGTCGCGGGCTACTGCTTCTTGTAAAAAAAAAATAAAAAAATAATGTAGTATTCAGAGATAAAAAGCTTCATAAAGTAACAAAGTCGTATTATGGGTAAAATATTTAATGTTCTGTTGTTGAATGTAGGTACTATTCGTTGGGGTTTGTTTTAAAATATTTAAACACTTTTTCATTTACAATGAGGATGGCTGAATAAACATTGAAATATTCTAAATATTTTTTATTTTACTAGTTTATTTCCTAGAACTACCTACCTCTTAATTAAATTCGATTTGTATAAAGCTCTTGTGTAACGAAAATTATGTAGCTGCCTCTTAAATGTCTTGTCATTATTTGCTGTAAGAAATATATCCAGCTAATAAAAAAGTTAAATCGATTTTATACATAGTCTACGTGACTACTATGCGGTCTCAGAAACTAACTAACAGTGTTACCGAGTGGTAGCTAAAAGGCGTGTAACGTGCGACTGAGACGAAGTGACATCTCTACGGTGGACAGTGTTGCCAACATGTTTTTCTCCCGATCTAATGGAGTAATTAACACAATTAGTCTAGCTAACTTTTAAGAGTAAAATATATACTTACTAGTGGGAGCCCAGAGGTCGACATTCGACCATAGTTCATTGATTTTTTAAAGTTTGAATTTTATTAGGTTTCTTTTGTCAAAGGGTATTATGTTATAATATCATTGTAGAACGTAGAATGAAAAAGGGTAATTGGAACGTAAGAGTTAAATAATACATACAGTCGAGAATAGCAACCTCCTTTACAACCTTTTTTGAAGTCCTTTATTGACAGATGTCAAAATGTCTTTTTTATTTACATGTGTGTATATGTTGTGTAAAATTGAAGCATTAGTGTGAGTAATGCATATTTTAATTAATTTAATGTACTTCTAATGCATTTTATATAAAATAAATAGCTTTCTACACTTCTCCTCCATATAAACTTTAACTATGCCAAATTTCACGTTCATCCGTTCACCCAATTCCGTTAAAAAGGGATACAAAGTTTAGGTTTCACGTATTATTATATATGAGAAGGGAATCTATATTTGTAATAATATATGTTTTGTGTGAAAACTTATTTAGGTGCATTGACGAGTGAATGAACGGTGAATACTGAATAGTGTATACTGGGCTTCAGTCGTCATCATCCGCACTTACTGTCTGGATAACGCATAGATTATCACTATACACTTTTTACTTAAAATCACTATTATAAGTAGTACCTACTTATGAAATTCGTTTAAAAGAGACAAGTCGAGGGAAAAGAAGTCGTTTCATTGAACAACAAAGCCATCTTTGAATATTGAAGTCGCAGGTATCGGCTAGTAACAAAATTAAAACAAAATTCATCATATCATCCTACGAGTACAAAAGATCCACTGTAAGGCCATAGGATTCTTCCCAAAGGAAGGTATGGACATATGGACATAGATACCGCGACAGTCCACGATATATTAGCGATTTTAAACTTCGAGAAATCCACAGTTCTATATTTTTCTTACGTACAGTAAGTAGCACTACAAGAATATTTCTCAGGTTCAGATCTCCTCTCCTCCTCACCATGACCCGATAATGTTATGATAACATCAAATGTACGCAAATTACAAGAAATTGGTTAGTACATGCCGGAGTACAAACCTGCGACAAACGAAGTGAAATTCTACCGATTAAGCCACTTGACTCCCACGACAAAATTATGTCTATTAAATAACTGTTTTAATTTTTTTGTCTGTTTCGTCTTGTTACTGTAATATTTCATTAATATTACTTACATATTATTTAATGCTAAATATATAACCATTATGTATATGTTTAATGTGTTCAGTAAATACAGTAGAGTCTCACTAATGCGGCACTACAGTAATGCGATACGACAATAATAAGTTCCTTCCCTCACCCCTTCCTTTATTACTGATGCACCGTGCTTGCGCCGCACCTAACCTCGAAAAATTCTATACAGTGTTTTTGTATAATCCAATAATTCGAACATTACAATAATCCGTCACCCCCTGGTTTTTAAAATACAAGATTAGTGAGGTTCTACTGTATAACTAACCCCTCAAATAAAAAATAATTCTTGAACAGATAAATAATTATTCTTGTTTCAATCAAAGACGTCAAGACTTGTTGAAGTAAATGGTATGCCTTTTGGTAAGAATGATTTACATCATATATTTTAATTACGGATTTTTCTTTCAAGAGTTGGCAACCCCAACGACCGCAAACTTGCCTTAATTTGATTCCGCACCGAGTTTGTGTCGTGCTTTGTAGAAAAATGACAATATTCTTTCACGACGTAGTGCGAGATTTTTTTAAACAAAAACGAATTAAAATTCATTATGAAAATAACGTAATAGTTTTCTTTATAAACATTACTAGCAACCGCTCTAAGCGCCACCTAGTAACGAGATATAGTACGAAATTATAAAAACTTTCTCTATTATTGAGCTAAAAATTTTCATGACGAACCTTTGAATTTATGTGTTTGAATTTATAAATCTCAGAAAGATACTCGTGGGACAAGAAAATTATATTCAATTCCATATACCATATAGCAGGTATAATGCACTTAGCAATAACATGTTCAAACAGCACGATCCGGAATCAACTGATGCATATTTAATAATCAAAATCTAATTACTGAAAAAATACTGTGTAGAAAAATAATAATGTAATAATTGCCGAAAATTTTGATTAAAAAAAAATTGCAAATAGTCATAATACTGCCGCCAGTGTGATTTGTTTTGAATTTTTTAATTATATATTACTATGATTATAGTGTAAATTATTGAAATATCATAACTTGTCAATTGAAATTATTACCATTAATCTCTCTTTCACTTCTATTGGTACGCCGAATAATAATTGTAACTATTTTTATACAGTTTATTAATCCTCAAACATGTGTTGGGCTCAATAAAAAAGCAATATTAGATGTACAAGGCTTTTATACTACGCGACGCTAGTCTGACGCAAGCCGCGCAAGAGCAATACAGTCGATCACGCTTACTAGCATATTATGAGGCAAAATTACAAATTTATATATTGCTAAAAATACCGTTCAGCGGGCATAAAGAAATTTTTACTTAAAAAATTATTTATCACACGAAAATTCGATGTAACGTAATACTTTACTCTCACAAACGGCAATGATGCCAAATTACGTTAACATAGTGGCTGCTACTCAATTTACGTACACAAGCAAAGACAAGTTGTTTTCGTTAGTGTTTTATAACAAGTGTATGAATGTATCCCACATACAAGGGGTCCATTCCCCTGTATGGACCAATCTAAAATTCTCTATAAACATAATGTATAAACCCGTAGGCATTTTTTAAATTATGTATTCGAAGCTTTTAATATAACAGCTTCTAATAAACAATTTAAAATACACTAATCAACTTAGAGTTAATTAAATATATTGACTCGGAGACAATGAAATAGTAACAAGAAGATATTAAAGTGCTGAATTAAAAATAATAATAAGGCACAGTGAAAAGTCACATATTATGCTCCCGTGTTAAAGAACGATCATTACAACCTGTTCGCAAAATATAACTATTGTTTCTAAAGTTGGTACTAGAATGAGGCACATATATCAACGAGCTAGAACGAAGAACAATAGACAAAGCACTTAAAGAAATCTTTGAGAGGACATCTGGTTAAACAACCGTTTTTTGGGCAATTCATAAGAGGAAAGCAATGTCAGCAATCATACGTCATCATGTAGCATAATACTTTATTGTAATGATTTACACTGAAATAACTATAATTATCCAAACAGATAGTCATAAAAGCTCCTCAACTCTGCCATTTCTAGCGACTAATTTAAATTTAGCGATCCCGATTGGACTCCGCCAGTTCACCGTACAATACATCATCCGGAACATTTCACCTCGGATTCATTCATCAAACGTGCCTTTTGAAGGCTCTTGTTTAGAGATGGAATCGCATTGAATGTATCGTTGTCGATATTTTTTATCGACTCAATTTTCATTACATTGTACCAACAAATTACCTAATAGTAACTATATGAGTCCTTAAAATTTTATTATTTAATATCTGATGCTTACACCTTGGTCTTTGTGACAGTATATTTCTTATTTAAAAGAGCTCGCTACTTAATCCCTATGACATTTTTACTAATTTTGAGTTTCCTCTGTTAACTTCTATCGTTACTGATTAATGTATGTAAAAAAACCGTAATAATAAATAGATTTTGATAACATTTGAAAAGTTTCTCCATATGCCAGTAAAATTCTCGTTAAAATCGGTTAAGTTGTTTTGAAAATTAGTGCGAACAAATACAGACACTTCAAATTTTTTATCGCATTTAACGTCACTAATGAGGCTTTGATAGCACTCTGTGAGTATTGCCGGTTATGCTATATACAAATAATATATAAAAAGTGTGTGTGTAGTTATGTACACGCGTTAGAAGTTATACTTCTTTGGCGTAACAAGATAAAAATCTTTTCAAAAATTTTATCTTTCGCCTTATTCTACGTTTGTAAAAAAACGACACTAACAATAGAAAAAGTTGACTATAGCTAACTTCAGGGTGTCGGTTGTTCGTGACGGTGTGCGCGCGCATCGTAAAAATTTACTCTCATTATTTTTCCCTAACGCGCCAAAAGAAGTATAACTTCAATAAACGCATTTTACAGTAAAATGTTTAATAAACGTAGCCAAACGTCAACAATGTATAAAACCTAATTTTTTTTTAAATGTCATAACTGGCAAACGAACTTGAGGTTCACCTGATGTTAAGTGATCACCACCGGCCATATACACTAACAACAACAGGGGGGTCGAAAGTGCGTTGCCAGTCTGTGTTTTAGGGGAAAAAGCGGGAGGGAGGGGGAGAGGGGTAGGGAGGAGAGAGTAGATGGGCCTCTGGCGCTCACACTGACCGAACGTACCGCAACAATGCAAGCACTGTTACTTCACGTCAGTTTTCTATGACAGGGTGGTACTACCCCAGACGAGCTGATCCATTCATGCTGATACGAATAATAGCTTCAGCGTGGCTCTGACACTCTTATATGCGCGAATTAAGTATGAATGTGGTCATATGGCGATGCTCATGCAGGCGCGCGGGGTGAGAGTTGTTTGCAATCCGCTCATATAATATATTGATATAATTATTCAATATTATTCAATATTATTATTGTGCAAAAACAAAAGTCAAAATAGATTTAGAAAAATCAATTTAAATAAATCCAGGAAATTTTTTAAGTGTTCAAATCAAATCAAATCAAAAATACTTTATTCAGTTTAGGCCCTAATAAGGCGCTTATGAACGTCAAAACTACCACCGGTTCGGAAAACAACCCAGTCACCGAGAAGAACCGGCAAGAAACTCGATTGGGTACATCTTTTAAATATATATATATATATATTTCAAATACATTATACGTTACAATACCGTTTTTAGTGGATGCACAGAGAGGAGTCAATTCCAGACGTCACCATCGTTCACGTATTGATCCACTCTATAGTAGCCTTTCGACACTAAAACCCGCTTGACATGGTGCTTAAATTTACAGTCCGGCAAATCGGTAATATGTTTTGGGACTTTATTGTAAAACCTAACACTATTACCTAAGAAACTATTACTGGTTTTGCTAAGTCTGAAACATGGGACGACCAGTTTGTCACAGTTTCTAGTATTTAGATCATGCCGGTCTTTTACAAAATGCAGATTTTCAAAGTTTTTACGGACATACATTAAATTATCAAGAATGTATTGGGAGGGTAGAGTTAAGATACCGAATTCCTGGAACTTCGTTTTTAATGATTCGCGAGGTCCCATATTATATATTGCTCGAACTGCCCGTTTTTGTAATAAAAATATGGTGTCTACCTCAGCAGCCGTCCCCCACAGCAGAATACCATAAGACATTAGGCTATGGAAGTAAGCGAAGTAGACTAACCTAGCAGTGGCAATATCTGTAAGCTGGCGAATTTTACGTATTGCGTATGCAGCCGAACTTAATCTGTTAGCTAATTTTTTAATATGAGGGCCCCATTGTAATTTAGAATCTAGTGTGATTCCCAGGAATACAGCACTGTCAACTAACCCTACCAAATTCCCTTCGATCTTGATTCTACTATTAACCTGTCTAACATTTGGTAAGGTGAATCTCATACATTTCGTTTTATCTGTATTTAACAATAAGTTATTTAACGCAAACCAATGACAAATTTCATTTAATGTATTATTCAGATGCCCAACCTCTGAATCTATCCGTTTAACTTTAAATATAAGTGAAGTATCATCTGCAAAAAGCACCATGTCAGCACAGTTATTAACCATTAGCGGCAGATCATTTATATATATTAAAAACAAAAACGGCCCTAAAATAGAGCCCTGAGGGACACCAATTCGCGCAAAAGATCCCGCAGATGTTACCCCATGTATGCTAACTTTCTGACAACGATCTTGTAAATAAGAGACTAGAAGGTCGAGAGAAGATTCACAAACACCATAGTGTTTCAATTTAAGAATAAGCGTACTATGGTCAACGCAATCAAAGGCCTTAGACAGATCGCAGAACACACCAATTGCATCCTGCGAATCCTCCCAGGCTCCCAATATATGGTTTATGAGCATTGCACCAGCGTCAGTAGTAGATTTCGATTTGGTGAACCCAAACTGTCGACCATCCAGAAACTTTTGCATTCTAAAATATTCTACCAATTGTCTGAGCATAATCTTTTCAAAAATTTTACTAATCGACGATAATACAGAAATAGGTCTATAATGTCCAAGATTACTTCTGCAGCCTGATTTAAACAAAGGAACCACTTTACTTACTTTCATTAAATTAGGGAAGGTTCCTTTTGCTTTTTGATTAAATATATTAGCCAAATGTGGTGAAATAGTGACAATTAAGGACTGTATTACTATTACAGACATTCTCCATATGTCTTCGGTGTTTTTTAAATTTAATTGTTTGAAAGCCCTTATTATTTCACCTGCACTAATAAATGAGAACTTAAATTTTGAATCTGTAGGTGCACTTATATTTTTTAAAAGAGCGGCAGCGCCCTCGGCTGATGATGTTATACGCTTTGTTATTTGTGAAGGTATATTAGTGAAGTAATCTTGGAAAACAGTTGCTACCTCTGAACTGTTTGAAATACGTACTCCGTCGACACTTAGATTAAATGAGTTATCATTTATTTTGTTTTTTCCTAATTCTTTATTTATTATATGCCAGACAGTTTTGGTCTTATTTTTAGACTTGAGAATTTTATTTCCTAAAAATGTTGCTTTGGCTGCTACACAAACACGTTTAAAAAGTTTAGAATAATTTCTAACATAAGCATGAAATGATTCACTATTTGTTAGTGATCTCTTGTAATATAGCTCGTACAATCGATCTCTACTTATTTTAATGCCTGTAGTTGCCCATTCACTAAAACTTTTTTTTTTCCTTACACTAATAACTTTTCTTGGGCAACGTTTACTAAATTGTGTTATTAGTGATATATGTTATTATATTATATTATAATTAATATTGTTTAAAGTATACTTAATTTATTAACCGATGTTATCGATAGTATTCTAAATTCACATCACTAGTACAATAATCAATCTTTTGCGTACAATGACACCTCGTTATGTTGTGATATTATCGTGTAACCAGCATTTGCTGGACATATTCGACATGCCCTGATACCAGGGAACCTTGCCGGTTATCGTTTTTATTTTGTTTATTTTTCGAAAGTAGAACAAAACGATTTATCCTTTTTCAATTTTCTTTTTTTCATCGTTATACTAAATAACGTTAATCGTAGTTTTAAAATCAATATCAATTATTAATTTATTTTGAAAGGTCAGTGCTTAATAACAAAGTAAAAATAGCTTTATATGCGTTAGCGTGTAAAGACATGTTTTAAAAACTACTACAGAAAATTAAATATAAATAATTCTATTATTAATTTACTGCGCCCCCGATTAGAGTCACGTTGAAGCTATTACTGGTTTCAGCATGAATGGGTCGGCTCGCCCGGAGTACTACCACCCGACACACAGAAACACCGACGTGAAGTAACAGTGCTTGCATTGTTGCGTTTCGTTCGGTCAGTGAGAGGCGTTTCATTGGGTCAGTGAGAGCGCCGGATACCCAACTCCCATCCCCCTCCCCCCTCCCCTCTTCCCCACTCTCCCACCCCCAAACACAGGGTAGCATAACACTTGCGACTCTTCTGCTGTTGATATAAAAAAAACGACCTATAACTATTATACTCTAAATTTTCTTTGTGTACAATACTTGAAGTAGTATTATTGGCAAGGACAAGAACCAGGTAGAACTGTAATCACAACTGACACTAAGGTCATTCCAAGAATTTAAAACTCAACTAATGTAGCGCCATCTTTTGACATTTGTTTAAACTATATTAGGCTAAATATACTGTTAAAACTTTAAATTAGTGGTATTTTGTCCGTGAGAAAGAATATATTATGTCCCAAAGTGAGCTTAAATCAAAAGAGAGAACGTCATGAAAATTCGTCTAGTAGTTTTAGGGAATACCGGGTTAAGACAGACAAACAGACAAACGTACAGATATACAAAGTTTTTCTATAATAATGTTTTGTTATCTGTGAGATAAATTGTATCATCTGCAATCAGGTATTTAATTTATGTTTCTATTAAGTTAGTTACGCTACTTATGTTAAAATAAGCTGTAAATATTCTAAACTAAACTACATTTTTAAAAACAATAACTTTATCAGTTCAAATATCTCGTTGTCGGAGGTAATCTTCTGATTCAATTGTAAAAATAATTTCACAGATAGCTACTACGCTCATATTTATGGCTATAGGATATGTTTTGTAGTTTTAAAAAACACGTGAAGTTGCGTGTGGTTACTAGTGTAGTGGTAAACTGATATCGTTGGTTAATGAGACTCGGAGGTGTCCAAACAGAAACTTTGACGTGACGGGTGAGCGTTGGCCCGCGGCGGCGCTCGCAAACCGGCCTCGGATCTCCAACAGTCGACTAATTAAGTTCCACTAGTTTCTGGTCCCGAGACGACCTTTGCTCGTATATTATTTACTCGGAGCTTAATATGAGTTCTCATAGTTCTTGTATAAGATCGAACGTAGGAATTTCATTCGTAAGTCTATTATCAGTATTTAAAGTCAAAGGGCAATATGATGCTACAGGCCTAAGAGGTAAATCAAAAATAAATTAAGTCAGTTTAAACTTTCATAAGACATACTTATGACTGTCAAAACTACCACCGGCTTGGAACACCAGTCATCGAGAAGTTTCTGCAAGAAACTCGATCGGGTTTACCTTTTTGTCCTACATATTTTGGAACAATACATTATAGTTGCAAGCATTATTAACAGAGGATGCACATTTTCCATACCTTTCAATCGTTGACATATTGATTCACCCTATAATAGTTTTTACCATAAAAATCCGATTGACATAATGCTGGAACTTACTATGTGACAAATCGGTAATTTGCTTTGGAATTTTGTTGTACAACTTAACAATATTACCTACCAACACATCAAGAAAGAATTGAGAAGGCAGGTTAAAGTAGTGAAGTCTTGAAAGTTAGTCTTTAATGATTCTATTAATCACATTAATGACTCTTAAGTACAACTTTCTGAACGTAACTTAAAGATAATATATAGGTAATTGGGGATTAGAACTACCACCACCATCACGATCTTTTCCTGCAGCAAATACTCGAGAAAACATCGAACTCATTGCAGGATTTGAACCTACGTCGATCAGTATGATGTCTGAACTAGTTCCCACCTCAAAATAAAAATGAAGGGTATCAAATCATCGTAATTTTCAGAGCGACGGATACCCGCCTCCCCGCCCCCTCACCTTCCCCCTCCCCC
>MU160387.1:480704-501101 GCA_015888305.1 Antheraea pernyi | reverse complement strand
CCCCTCACCTTCCCCCTCCCCCTCCACAAAAATACAGGCCAGCAACGCACTTGAAACTCCCCTCGTGTTGCTAGTGTCTATGGACGGCGGTGATCACTTACCATCAGGTGACCCACCTGTTCGTTTTCCCCCTATAATATAAAAAAATATCTTTGGCTAGTCTTGTATATGAATAATGAAACTACTTTAAACTTCCCATTTAAACCTCTGGAGATATGACTTTTCAAAGATCTTTTCTCAGTTCTTACCTACGTTATAAAAAAATAGAATGTGTCTTAAAGACAAACGAGAGAAGTGACACTTTTTTATTATTATTTTTTTTAAAACAACAAATAGCCAACGTCACGTGGTGTTCCCAGGCGGTCACCCTTAGAAGGGTTACTTAGAAGTACTGACTGGGTACGACGGTGCTTAACTTCGTTGATCGGATGAGAACCGGTGTTTTCAACACACTACACGACACCGTGTTTACCTTCACCACTTTTCGTCACACAAAAAAGTTACAGGTCAGAATTTAAAAGCCATGTTAAAAACCTCAAATAAAAATATATTTTTAGTGTGACAGTTTAACAGTGGATACCTTATTTAAGATTTGTGTTTGTTTGGAGTTTCTTATAATAAATGTAGATTTTCTGGTAAGGGTGTACCTCGCATCATAAACTGTGGCTTCCTAGCATATGTATGATGTCCATCGTAACCCTCTGAGCATTTGCAAATTCCAAAGTGTCATATCCCTTTATAATTCAATTATGTCCCTTTACGGCATATTACAATTTAAATGAATCTCTTAGAAGTTACGCATAACTAAAAATTTAATATTACAGCAAATAAAAAAATTAGAAATATTCTTACGTAACTTCTATTACTTTAATGGACGGTAAATATCAATATATACGTATATTCCTCCCATGTGCAGCGAAATATCTACATACGTTCCTTATAGTTATATATAAAATACATAACGAAATGCTTTGATAACTCAGAGGTAGCGATTCTAATAACAAGTTGAAGAACGTAGCTTCAATTTTTTTAAATTAATCGGCGCTTTTAGCATTTTAGTATTTCACTCGGGAGTCTGTCAGTGCTGCTTTAGAATTAGCGTGTTTAGCGTTTTAGACCACTTTACCATTTAAAACATCAGTTAGGATTGTGAGCAAATCTAAACACTTATAAGGTAATGTATGAAATTAAAAGGAACTCGATTTATAATCAACTCGGCAGACTTTGTTCCGCCTCAGAATCAATAAATGTTGTGTTTACTTATTAATTATTAAACCAGTTTTTTTACAACAAAAAGATTGAAAAAAATTAATTAAGTTCAATAAATGTACACAAATCTAAATAATGATACACGAACAATAACAAAATAATCGAAATCAGTTAAGCAGTTAAGCATTTTTCAATGTATAAATATTGCACGAGCAGCCTATGGATCAGCTTCAGTAAGAGGACTATGAACGCATTGCGTGTCCAATATAATAATATTTTTAGAATGTTATTGGGATTACCACGATTTTGTAGCGCTTCTGGGATGTTTGCAAATGCTAGGGTTCATGATTTCTATGCTATAATCCGTAAGAGAATAGCATCCATCCTAGGTAGACTTCGCGATAGTCCCAATAATATAATGAGAACAATGGTAGATATGTACGACAGTCCTTTCATGAAGCACTGGATATCTATTGTAATATAATAGTGTGATGTTCATTTTTTCATCATATTTCATATTCATTTGTATAAAAACACATATCAATATTATAGTTACTTAATTTTAATTTTATTTTTAAATTTACTAACAATTTATGTATTAGTATATAATTTGTTTTTGTTTTTGTGGATCGTTGTTGTCTTATAAATAAATAATAATAATAAATTACCTTAATCCGTTCTCGAGATATTTTTTCAAAAAAAATAAATTTAACAAATAAAACCGAGCAAGACGTTTTCGATTTTCAAATGGTGTAACTAAACCGACTTTATTTTATATATATAAAGTCATAACAAGAAAACTGATGACAAAGTAACAATTAAAATTCCCGTAGTGTTGTATGCAGCGCTATCTACTCTTTTCTTGTTTGTTTGAAGTTGCAAAGTACGTCAATAGATGGCGTTATTATTAGCTTTTATGTGGAAGTCTGCGATGTATTTGTCAGTAGCTGTATTATAACCAATATTTAAGTAAAAAATGTATATAGATCATCACCGTGGCTTAAAATGATTAAATATTATGTTTTTTATACTTAATAAGGTTTTGCGTTTCAACACAATATGACCTGATGTCAAATGATTTATCCTATGAGCGAGCTAAACCTAGACGAGGAGTTTCTCTTAGGTGAAGTTACTAGTACGTAGCGACATATTTCTAATTTAAAAGTGGTAGCTGCCCTAAGATAAGGGTTTCTAGAGAAAATCCTATACCACTATGTAATAATTTTATCATGTCTTTTCCTTCACCAAAAACTCCCAATTACTGCAGGAACTCGAATCTATGTCAATTAACGCACTGTCCAAATACCTCTGACACTTATAACTTCAAAAACTACATAATTAAATTAGATTATTTAAATGTTATAGGTATTTTATATTCTAGATTGAACATTGTAATAAACAAAATACAGTATGACCAGATAAAGAATTTAATATATTCATATAGGTCTGTGCATTCACTTGATATTTTAATTAAATTGAATGAATGAATACTTTATTGCAATTTTTAGTTTGTACACTAGGCGAGCTTATTGCCATAAGACATTGTTTTCCAGCAAGCGGGCGGTATTGTTATCAAAAAATATTTTGTGTACTGCAAACTGCAAATATAAAAGAAGAAAGGAAAAGTTAATAAAATAAAAAATACAATTATAAAATGAACTTTATATTTAAATATTAAAGAAATACCATAAATAATGTTGATTATTATAAAAGATTTAAAGTATGACGCGAATCATTACACGGTGTTTAAGAACAAAAATTATTGTAGCTACGTCATTTCGATTGAATGTAAAATAAACTTGAATAACAATTTTTGGGTAAGTAATACAAATATTTGTGCAGTAGATTAATTTTAAAGTTAATGCTGTGGATACTTAAAATATTTTTCATTTTTCCTGTTACCTGTTACCGTTTCCAAGGCAACGGGCACTGCGGCGCAAAAAACCGTAAAAAAAACAATGTATGTAACATTTATTCCTATAAGACAAATTATATATCGGAAACCCAATGACTCTACGGAACGGATGTATTCTAAATATTACTGTACGTTTTAAATAAGAAGATAACTGAGCCTTTATCATTACATTACATTTCAAAATGAGTTAAATCCAATTACGCCGTTCCTAATATTTTACGTTATTTTTCAAGATTATTAAATTTTGTACATGTGAAATATGAAGATCATAACAAACAACTAAAATCCTTATGGACAGCACAATTTGAACTTTTCTCGGTGTATAAGAACTGTAAATTTAACAAAGCATGTTATATAAACGACTGGAATTGGATTTAGCTCATTTTGAAATTTAAATGTCAATCACCATTTCGCTTAGTTTTTCACATGCAACATTATTAATATCTGATGAATGCAACAAAATTTTTTATCATTTATTACATTATAAATATTACTGGAAAGCATCGTTATATAATAGAGTAAGATTGATACAAAATGGCTGCTCTATGCTAGTAGTTCTGTCGATATAGATACAAACAAAAGTATAGTAGGTAAATAGATTTTAATTAATGAATAGATACATACATAAACACAATGTTTATTTTTGTATTACTGGAATTTCAATTATTGTGTATTTATAATAGTGATTAAACTATTTTTTGCTTTAGTTGTGTTCAGTAAAAGTTTGATAAATGGCGAGTGAAAGTTAGCGTGGACGCGATTATCTTCTTATTCAATACTAAACTAGTTTCTGCTCGCGACTTCGTCCGCGTGGAATAGTTATAACCCCGATTTTGAAACATTCTCCATAGGTGCTCGGCTCCTATTGCTCTTACCGTGATGATGTATAAACCTATAGCCTTTTTTGATAAATGAGCTATTTAACGCTGGATGGTATGTAGCCTATATAACCTTTCTCGATAAATGAGCTATATAACGCTGAAAGATTTTTTCAATTCGGACCAGTAGTTCCTTTTTTTTTTTTACGGGGGGAAAATCCTACATGGATACCCTCACGCCGTCGGGGGCAGCGTGAGGGTTATGTCAGACTCCTACTGACTAAAAACCCCCCGGTGTACGTCTGCCACTATAGTCGGGGCGACACGAGATCTCTAAAGATTTCATCGTGCCGCCCCAGCGGTTGGCCCAGCAGCGAAAGCGCTACCGCCGGGCCCCGTCCTGTTAGGAGACGGCCGGGTACACACCGGCCGTCTCCTCCGTCCGCCGAACCTGTGTAATGGGAAGATGGGCCCCCCGACCCACCTTCCCTAGGTCCGGCTACGTTGGCGGGAGGAGGCGGTCGAACTGTCGCCTCCTCCTTCCTGTCCTCCGTTGGCGGAGAGGGCCACTTAGAGGATCGTCCTCGCGGGCCCTCTCCGCCGCCTCCTTCTGCGAGACGACTTACTCGCAGAAGGAGGCCATTGCGTTCCACGCATCCTCGCTTCCGAGCATGGCCACAACCACGCTCGGCAGCGAGAGCTCCTGTCCTACCGCCGCAGCCAGAGCGCGACGCTGCTCCTCCCACACAGCACACCAGCACCAGACCACCACGGTAATCTCAGGGGTCCCCAAATCATAATATAAAATGATTGAAAATAAAAAAAATGGCTGCACAAAGTGACTACCGTACGGTAGCCTGATCGGCTTACCGTCGACTTGTAAGAAAAAGGTGCCACATAGACCCACAGCACAACTGAATTGTTGACTTGTTATGCCGATATGAGAGTTCCCGTGTTATTGCCCTCTTTTTACTGATAGAGTATGGAATTTTTTAAAGTAAATTGTCGCAATCGCTGGAAAACATCGTAGATCCGGGGCTGCATATCGGCATAGGATGATGTATCTAGCCTACCTATTTCTAGGATTCAAGACAGGGGGTCATTTAAGTGTGACGCAGGCACTGATGGGGAAGAGGGTTCTTGATTGGCTTATCTCTGATGACATAGGCGATGGGGGTCTGGATGGTGGTTACGTCAGCAATATTTATTTACGGAATTAGAACAGATTTGAATATGCTTATATAAATGTTTACTACCCCGGTCAATCCGACTATAAATCTAAAAACCGAATAAAAACTAAGAATGGCCCCTTGGAGGGGGACTGCCCCTCACAGTCAAGGAGAGGGGCTCCGGGTTCGTGGCAGTCGCCTCACGGGATCTCGCGACCCTCGGGGCCTGCTTCTCCCCGAACCGGCCCCTCATCGAGTTCGAGTCCTTTCTCGACTCGCTGGGGCCGGTCGTGAGGCGGCTGGAACCGCTCCCCATCGTCGTACTGGGCGACTTCAACGCCAAATCCAGGGCGTGGGGAGCGGCGGCCACGTGCCCACGTGGCGAGGCGCTTGAGGAGTGGGCAGCCCAACATGGGTTGTCCCTCCTCAACCGGGGGAACACCTACACGTGCGTGCGACACAACGGGGGATCTATAGTAGACGTATCGTTTGCTTCCCCGTCGGTCGCACGCCGTGTCCAGGGGTGGAGGGTGATGGAGGACCCTCCAGACAGTACAGCCACGGAGCCGTCCACGTCTCCAGCCCAGTGCGGCTGGTCCGGGACACGGTACGGCTCCGCGACCACCACGACATCGATGTCCCACTCCGCCACCGCCTGCAGGAGCAGGTCCTGGGCAGCAGCGGAGTGGTTTGCATTAGTTTGGAAGCAGTTGCTGTGGATATAGTCCATTAACTATTTTTCAGCAACTACCTCCATTTCCGGCCCCTAGAGAGAGGCCGTTTTCCTTTCACATGGTCGACATTTAGCCCCCCCCATAATATGGTCCGCCGGCGTGCCGGCGCTTGCGCAGACGGCGCATCGCGGCGTGCCCGCTTTGAAACCGTCTGCGCGGTGACCATCCTCCCCGCACCGGAAGCAGGCCCCCCTGCGCTCCACGGCCAATGGACATATCCATGATATGATATGATGGACATATGTCATATGATGGACCAGTAGTTCCTGAGATTACCCCTTACAACGTCACAAACTTACAAACTTTACCTCTTTATAATATTAGTATAGATTGATACAACACAATAACAGTGTAGAAGACTTGTAGACATGCAGAAGTGCAAAAAAGTTTTAATTTAGATATACCAGTACCTATACTATAAATATAGGCAGTAAATAAAATTAAAGAACTAGTAATAAAACTCTGTTAAAAGCACTAAAGTCTCACGGCCGATGAAATTCGTTAACAACAAAAGGGCCATTTAATTTAAGTGAACTATTATTAACAATGTTATGAAACTTGTAACAATTACCAAACTACAAGTAGGTAAAGTAAAACTGGAACTCTGTCTACAACTATCTCGAGTCTTTTTACTTAATTAAACGATTTAAATAATGTCTTATAACGTTTTTAACTTTAATAATGCAAATTGGATATGTTTTATTTAAAATGGACCTTATAACGATCTTTTCTCTGATACCTTTACGAGACAGACATGGTTGATTTACTTTACACAATAATTCATTTCATTTGTTTAAAGGAATAATCTGAAAACATTAGCCAGTATGTGCGTTTTTCACGTTAATATAGTGTTACCAATTTTGTTTTTTTATTCACAGGTGAAAAAAAGTTTATAAATAAAATTCAAGTGTGAGCTCACACGTGGTAGTAGTGAAATTTAGTATTCTGATTAATTTTTATGAGAATGAGATGAACACACTATGGAGTTGATCAACATTCATTTTCGGCGTTATTTTGTAATATTTTAATATATATTAATAGTCTTAATAATACACAACACAGAATAATTTTTAAAAGTGTGTGATTATCACTACGATCCAACAGAAAATAATCTGCTATAGATTTCAACGTTTCTCTCTCTTTCTCTCTTTGTATATATTTTGAGTATATTAACACCCATATTCTAAGACGTTACCTCGAACCTTCCTCAACCTCGACTCATTCGAGACTACCTCAAGGAGTACCTCAAGGAATCCTCGAAATCGGTATTCTTAGTTGCGACACGACTTGGTGTTGCGGTATTCTCGGGGAAAAGAAGATCCTATGCTGGTGGATGAGGCTTTATTAAAACCAACAGACAGAAATAAAGCATGTCATTGATAGTGACAATTTACCAGAAGATACCTCTCAAGGTAAATATCGAATACTATATTTATTACATTAACGATTTACTGGAAGTAAATAAAATTAATTAACTAATTAAAAGTAGTTTTCATACTTTGTTTTTAGAGATACTCTACATTGAGACAGTTTGATTTAAATTTCCATCAGTCAATAATATCATATAGGTATTTAACTATAGAATAACATAAAGCTTGTTTTCTTTACCTAAGGATTAGATAGTAGTGCAATATGTGCAAGTATATGATCTAATGCAATCTAATAGAATATGAGCCATATTAAAATGTTAAATATTTAATTGTACATTTTCTTGATTGCCATTTTAGTTGTAGTAAGAGTAGTTTAACACATCTAATACATATATAGCCAGGTCAAGAATTTTAGTGCTTGTGTTTAGTATTTGTGAAATCAGCTACATTGTTGTGAATGAAAATAAATATAGTGTTTTTTACGTTTAAAGTGTTCCATTTTTATAACTCTAAACTTTAATATTTCATTCCCTCAAAAATGAAGTACTGAGATATAATCATTAATTTGAACTAATATACTTTTTATTCCTCCTAGGTACTGCTAAAACTATTAGGTCTAAGGTTATAAATCAAGAGTTCCAAATAAAGATGATTAACTATACATGCATACAAGAAAGGGAAGAAGAGCTGCACAGTCTAATAATCGAAGAGAAGCAGTGTTTGGTAAAAGCATCAGAGGAAATGTATGAAAGTGCTGCAATAGAGTGAAGAAATGTAGAAGAGATACAACCCAATCAAACAAAACAAAAAAAAACAGTAATATATATAAACCGTTACATATAAAATAAATAAATTCATTCATTTGTTTTATTATTCAATAAATAAATTAAAATATAATGTATATAGAAGTGATAAATTTTCTGTTTATGTGTGTGATATTTTGCACCTTACTATATCTATGAAATCAATTTCATTTACTATTAAACTATTTTTCTACAATCCTAATTCCGTATAGATTCCTTTCCCCGTTGAAAAAACCATTAGTTTACTCTCAAAATAAAGCACTCCTATAGTAACTGTCTTGTGATGATGATATACAAAGAATTAATTGATATCATCCATTGGGGTAAGACGAAGCCTATATAACTGGGACAGATTATGTGAAAGTTTTATTATATAATATAATATTAGAAATAATAATAAATATATATTAATATCTTATTATCACAAAATATTGATATTAAAGGATGAATGTGTCATTTTGATTTAAATAAAAGTATCACAATCAATGTTCAAAATCTCTTTTAATAAATGCAGCTCTCACTAGGCTCCCTCGTTCAATGACATTTACATTTGGCACTGGTACCTCTTGCAGGTATCTGATAGACTCAGTAATAATATTAATTGGTTAATAAAGATATGCGGAGGACTCCACAGACCTCCAACATTTTAGCAATTAATTCTGATGTTACGCATTGCCTAATTTGATATAAATCTCCACATACAATCTGCAAAGTAAAAGCAAACGATATATATTTGTTTTTGAACAAAGAAATCATATTTTTCTAAAGATTTGCATATAAACATGATTTTACTTGTTTGATAATTTCCGATTGCATAAAATCTCTACGAGATTAACAACTGAATTAAAGATGAAATGAGTAGACCTCTTTTACTGTTTTCAAATCTGCTGTTGATACAAGCGGCAACAATATATTCAAGACAGTTTCTTTCCGAAGACGATAGCTTCTTTGGAATCCTTCGTAGTCGTATAAATTGAATAGGGTTTTCTGTATCTCGTAAAAACCTCCGTTCAGGATAATCGCATGGACTATCATAGACATAATTCAAATATAATTAGAAATCCACCAGTAAAAACTGTCACAATATAATACTTAACTTTTGTTTCCAATTGTGGACGTGTGAATACAGTAAACAATGGCGTAAATCTTCCACGAGTATTCCTTAAGGTAGGTCCCGATGTACCTAGAGTTTGACAGTTGCTTCCTCACCTCAAATGAGGAAAAATTTCGAGGGACGTCAAGTGGAGGAGATTTTTTGAAACTAAGAATACGGATTTCCTTTAATGCGGTTGAGTGGAGTGGAGGAAAGTTCGAGGTAAAGTCTTAGAATATGGGTGTAAGAATATACTATCTCATTCTCTTACATCCTAAAACCTATATATATTTATAGTCATCTCTTTGTCGTTACGTATTTTCATATCATAAAATTCAAAATAAGTATAACTTTAACACATAGATTTTAAAAGTTCCAGTATACGTATTATACTTGAAGTAAAATGTAACCCGACTTTATTATATATACTCAAATAATTAAAATTAATTTATCACTCGGACATCAGATTTAACGTCATCGAAATGAACTCGATGTCGTTTTAATAAAAATAATGCACTGACAGTGGCAAATGATTCGGCAGCTCCAGATAAAACTTGTGTAGTCGGATACTAAAACATAATTTTTCGAAATTGGGGAGTTTGGAGGGATTCTGGAATGTTATATAGTGGTTTTTATAATTTATTCATAATCTTGTATTATTTTGCCCTATATTTTGTAATATTGGTGGTGTTTTACGTAATATAGTTTGGTTGTTGTGGACAAGCAGATGGAAAACGGATTCTCGACATGCCACAAAAATTCCCTGGAAAATTCTAACAAGAGCGCCATCATCTTGTTAGTTCATTGAAATGATTGCAAGAAACTTGAAATATAATTACATACTCGACAATGGCAGTTATAACCTACCAGAAGAATGAATGTCAAAGATAAAATAAATGTCGAAGTTGATACCTTTTGTGTGATGAATTCCTACATACTTAGCATCAACTTTTTTAAGTAGTCCTAGCGGATGTTATCGGTGAATTTTACAGTTAAAAATGAAATGTTAATTGGTTTTTACGAAGTAATTTAATTTACTTACAATTTTTTCTCCAATCTCTAACATTGTCGACAAATCAAATAATTCCCTTAAGGCCCCTCGTTGTTGTTAAACTTCACCATAAAATGGAAAGAAAACACTCGTAATTAGCAAGCGAATAACTTCCTTACAAATGTTCCAAGCTTCGTCACGGTGTTTTAAAAGAATCGGTCGCAGTTTAAAAAATGTCCATAGAACGTTTATCTCGCTCTGCACAGTTGTAAAACGAAGTGATAAGGATTTAGATACCCTGTGGTCAGTTTTACGAGGGAATGTTGTTTTTGTGAGGCGAGATGAGCCTTAATGGGTTTTCGGCTTGTTAAAAACTTGGCCGATTTTCTATTCCGTTATATGGACTTTCCTGTTTCTATATTTACAGCCTGTTTACTTGAGTTAAGAAGTTTTTCAAGAAATAATTTGGCAGTAGTCTTTAAAAAGGTTTTGATAAGGAGAGTTGTATTTAGAATATTTTTTAAACTATAAAATATTATGTAATTATTTATATTGTGACTAACTGATACCCGCGACTTCGTCTGCATTATCAATTATCTTAATAACATACAGGAAAAAATATAAAAAAAACTGAAAGGAAAAATATACTTTTCTTACAAAATTTATTTAGTAAATAAATTGGTCATTCCATGCTTCAGGCTCACTAAGTCCAAAAACAGGTTTTAAGGTAATAGTGTTAGGTTTTATAACAAAGTCCCAAAACACATTACCGACTTGCGGGATAGTGAGTTCAAGAACCATGTCAAGCGGGTTTTAATATCTAAAGGTTATTTATTATATATGAAAGATTGTGACGTCTGGAAATGACGCCCCTCTCTGTGCATCCACTAATAACAAATGTAAATATTTATGTTCTGTAAAAATATATAACATGAAATGATAAACCAGATTGAGTTTCTTGCCGGTTCTTCTCGATGACTGGGTTGTTTTCCGAACCGGTAGTAGCTTTGGCGTTCATAAGCGCCTTCTCAGGGTCTAAATTGAATAAAGGATATTTTGATTTGATTTTGATATGAATGTAATTCATTTGATTCTTCTTTTCTGCGTATAGGCACCATATCTCGTGCCCCACTTCTCCGTGGCAATAATATACGTATTGCCAAACCTGTAGTACTTATAAAAATTGTAGTCTCCTGTACCTTTATGTTAAATGAAAAGTTGTGATAAGTATTTTTTAGATAAGAACCAAATAAATAAAAAAAAATATATAATCTATCCAGTCCTATTTACGTGATACGTGGACAACGACAGACATGTATCTTTTTGTTTATATAAATTGATTTAACGTATATAACTAAAAGTAAATTCAGGTATTTAGTAAAATAAAATACATTCAGTTTATAAACATTCAGATAAACGACATTTACTGTCATTTTAATGACAAGGATTGAAATTGACATCTTTTTTATTAACGTGTGGAAATCTTACGAGGGAGAGACTGGGTAGTGTGAGATTCTTACTGACTAAAACCCCACGGTGTACAGCCGCCGCTGTAGCGGGGCGGCACAACATCTCCATGGCGTTCATAGTACCGCCCCCAACTGTCTGTTTGGCGTTAAACGTCATTGAGCCCCAACCTTATTAGGAGACGACCGTGTACACAACGACCGCTTCCTCTGTCCGCCAAACCTGTGTAATAAGAAAATACCCCTCATCTCTCCCAGGCCTCAAAAGATTCTCCTCGCGAACTCTCTCTTTCGCCTGCTTCTACGAGACGACTTCCTCACAGAAGGAGACTACTGCATTCCAATTACTAAATATTAGTGGCCCCGGCTAACGTTGTCCTGCCATGATAAAAAAAAAATCCTTAAAGTCAACCGCAGTGCCACCTACCGTGTTTAAATGTGTGTAACCCATTCTTGAATGCCCGTGTTTTGTGTGTGTTCAACACAAAACATTTATTCAAAATTTGTCCAACCGTTTAGGAGTCCAGGCACATACACACGTACAGAATAATTATATATATAATAAAAACTACTTCTTTCTTTCAAACTGTAATGTATTAGATATATAATAATATCAGACATATGTATATACACTTTGTCTTTCCGTATCGTTCTATAAACATAATAAGAGTGAAAAACTAACGTGTCTTTACTTTTTGGAATTAAGTAAATGTAGGAATAAAATATGTTTCAATTGTTTTTAGAAAGGCATGTCTATTTGTTTGAACACGTATCACTGCTAAAGTACTGCGGATATAATAAAATTTGCGAGTAATATTTAGTCTTTGTTTTATTAAAATCGGTTCGGTCTATAGAAAGTTATTGCAATTAAAATAACGACGCGACTTAAGTACGCCAGAAAAGTCGATAGTAATTACATTTAATACATTCAGATTATACATTATTAGTCACTATTTGTACATTAGGATTCACACGGACGGAGTCGCGAGTACGGCTAGTTAATTATATAAATCAAATAATTTCACCAGATATTTCAATTGCCAGTTCCTTTATAGGTATTGTCAGATAAACTCATTGTTCAGTTTTCTATACCTCAATATTGAACGGAAATTTACAGCTGCGCCTTTTCATATAAAAAACCGTTTGACAGCCATTTCTGCTTTTTTTAATAATACCATTTTACACTCCCATCCATCTGTGGTACAGGAAATCAAGTTTTCTAAATAAAATTGGATGTATTCTAACCGTTAACTTTTAATTAATTCTAATACATTTTTGTGTTAGTTTTATTGCTCTGAATGTTATTGCTCGTTAAAATTTGTTTTTTATTTTATTCTAATATTAGCTAAATCCATGTGGAACCTAATTTAAAAAAAACAGTGTCTAATAAAATCATCTGTATCCATTTACTTATCTACTTTTCTCTTATAATTAAGACTTTTCTCGCGTCATCATTAAAATTACAATAACTTTTGATAGGTGGAACCGATTTTAATGAAACCAAGATTCAATGTTACTTGAGAATATGCTTTATGATTTTTTATTGATATTTTATCGTGAATGCAGTATTTTAGCAGTGATGCGTGTTCAGACAAACGGATAGACAAACATTTCTAAAAAATATTGAAATCTATTTTATTACTTACTCCAAGAAACCTGCTACAATTTTTTTCACAAAAACCTAAAAGTAAGGACACGTTTGATTTATAGTCTTATTATATAGAAGATATTTAATGCGAACGTGTCCAAATACGTTTTTATGGATTGATTTTCGATTTATTAAAACACATGTTATAAATAATCTCTAATCAGAGCGAGTTTTCGACCATATAATGCTTGTTTGACATTCTGTTTGAACGTAAGTAAATATTTTGTATAATTAATTCATTGTGTAATACATATTATCCATGCATTGTATACTTAACAATTCTTCTCGAAGTTTAATTGTGCCAAATATTCTTCCGTGCACACAATGCCCTTAAAACGGGTATAAATATATTTCATCTCGTAATAATCATATATATGTTACAGAGTTGTTCGATATTTAATTTTAAAGTAAATATAGCTTGTACGATAGTGACATATGACAAGAAGATATTCTTACTAATACTATAAATACGACTGTAAGTTTGTTTGTTAAACTTTTACGCTACTTATTCTATTATTATGAAATTTTACACACACGTCTGGGGTTACCTTTAATAAAAAAAGTGGTGTTCTCGAGGGATAGGTCAGGTTTACGTTAATGCGAGCAAAGCAAAGAGCAAATGCTAGTATAAATACATACATATAAAGATTGTATATTAATATGAGTAATATGAATGAGAAGTTTGCGTGACGTCACTGACATTTCACCCCCCAAGAGTGAGTTCTTCAGCTAAAAAGTCGGAAAGAAATAGTTACTGTTATTATATATATTTTCTCCAAGTGTGAAATATTTACTCCATGTGATTTCAATTATCTGACATGGTAAAGGCTAAATGTATATTACATATAAAACTAAAACGGCTGAATTGATACCGACGACACTCTTATTAACTGTTGGAGGACTTTTCAGAGTGACGCCTAACCCCTGGACTGTCCCCAACCATAAAGGCTTAAGTTCCATACCAGACTGTTGGCAGCATAAGCTTAAAAAAACCTGATTTATTACAAAACTTTGAAGAATAACAAGTTATTTGCAGTAAAGTGATAATGTCCATGTAAAATGCATTTTTAAATTATTTTTTCATTTGTACGAAAGGTTTACTAAACCATGAAAGTTACAATTTACGATGTTGTGAAATAAAAGTAATAATAAATGGGAACATAATAATTGATGATGATTAATTTTTATCTAAAAGGTGCATGCTATAAACAGCTCTCTTGGTAATCTATTTCCGCAAAAACTAAGATAAGCTGGATTTAGTAAAAGACCAAAATACTTTAAAAAAGGGAAACAATAATAAATTGGTCATTACACGTTTCAGGCGCACTAAGACCAAAAACTTTTTAGGTAATAGTGTTAGGTTTTATAACAAAGTCCCAAAGCATATTACCAGTCTTGTCGGATAGTGAGTTCAAGCACCATATTAAGCGGGTTGTACTTTGTAAAGTATAGGTAAATTATAGGGCGGATTAATATGTGAACGATGGTGACGTCTGGAAATAATACTAATCTCTGTACATTCACCAAAAGCGAGTGTTACTATTTATGTTTGTAAATTTATGTTGTAAATAATGAAAGATTGAGTTTGTTGCTAATCCTGCTTGATAACTGGATTGTTTTCCGAACCAGTGGTAGCTTTGACGTTCATAAGCGTCTTCTCAGGGCCTAAATTGAATAAAGTGTTATTCATTCTATCATCATACTATGGCACTCAGTACTGAAAACTCAGGCTAGTTGTATGGTTCGAACGTACGCCCTTACTGAATATGTTACCACTGAATTATTGTTTCTCTTATATTATTCATACGTTCATTCATATTTATAACTACTGCATAAAGCGTTGTTTGTTTTAGATTGGTTTTTTTTTTCGTTGACTGCAATCCCGGCGTTCCCAGCGAGGCGCAATCATTCAGCCGCGCTTTAATTTCGCGGTTTTAGCACAACCCGCCAAACAGTCAATCGCTGTGGGTGACACATTGGGTTGTTTGAAAAAAAATATACAAGAGATAAAGCTAGCCGAATGTTTGTCGAAATAATATTTGTTAA
Organism: Antheraea pernyi; assembly: GCA_015888305.1. Taxonomy (NCBI): domain Eukaryota; kingdom Metazoa; phylum Arthropoda; class Insecta; order Lepidoptera; family Saturniidae; genus Antheraea; species Antheraea pernyi. The sequence goes on along the minus strand of MU160387.1, from coordinate 485,839 downwards.
TCCAATTGGGACTGTCTATTTCTTTGTATTCTCTATATAATACGTCAAAAATATAGTTTTGACAACAATATATAGAATTTAGCGATAATTATAAAGTTATATCTGAACTTAACATAGCTGAAATGCCTAAATTCGGATTGTTATTACCACACATAACGAAGCCTTAACAACGCGATGACAGTGCGGCTTATGTAAAAGCAAAAATAAAATCCATACTTTAGTTTATATTATGGGTGATATATATCAGCGCAAATGCGCTTTGGATCGTTAAAAAGTATCTGTACTGACATAAATATTATGCCCTACCCTCTAATACGAACAAGGCTTATAAAAAGTGTAGCGAAATAGGAGTGGGGATCATTTTCGCGCGGAGCGCCGGACTGTTCACATCTCGAAAGATTATGCGTAATTATATTCAGTAGCGTACCACTGTATCTGTTGATTAAGGTAAACGCTTCTATTATTAAGACTTGATTCGTCTTAATTGACTGATCGATTAACTGACAAGGACGACGTCATCTATGATTTTCGTCATAACAACTGCATATATATATCTGAATTTATTATATAAGTTGATATTCTAAAACCGCAAACAAATAAACCGCTTTTCAACGAGCACCATTTAAATATATAAACTAACGAAGTTAGAGCAATAAAACTATACGTTTTCGTAAACCTTTACGTCACTAAAGTGGATATTGGTTTGCAAATTTGCATATAAGGAAAAGAGAAGAGGGAAAAACTCCCTTTCTCACCACTCGTAAGGTGCAAAATGTAACTGTCCCATTGTAAAATGTAAATTTCGCGTTGGAAATCTCGCCGGAGACAAACGCCACTGATATTGGCAGTTAAACCGAGTTGCGTTGTCCGTTCGTATTTTTTTTATACGAATGATTAAGTTTCAGATGTCGCTCCGTTCGACATGCGAGTGACAGCGTTAAAGTATTTTCCACTGATGCAATTTTATATTTAAACGCAATAATATTAACCTGCTACAAAAAACAGTCTCGGCAGGCATAAGGACTACCAAGAGAATTTTTATATTAATTGTAGTTATCACTTCTGTTGTCCCTCCGAGCAATATTTATGTACAATTTATTAATTTATTAAAGATATGATGGGCTAGCTACATAAGCTCATTACAATATTATATTTACCCGGGTTGTTATACTACTCGTCACTAGTTTGAAGCTAGCGCAATACGTCACGGGCGTGTCGAGGTCATCGGTGACGCGAACCCATAAGTCGTCAGCCTATCAAAAATAGTTCAACGTGGTTAAAGAAGTTTTTACATCAAAAATAGTGTAACCTTATAATCGAAACGTTCATGTAAGTAAGTTAAGCGATATTTTTTTGGCAGGAGATAAATTTATAATTCCGCGTCATGACATGCTAGTAAGCGTGACCGACTGTATTGCGTTTGCACGGCTTGTGTCAGACTAACGACGCGTAGTATAAGAGCCATCTAATATTAATATTATGTATTGAGATTGTGCAGTCCACCATTTCTATGATAAATCAATAAACTGTATAAAAAGTATATAATTATTATTTGGAGTATTGAATAGGCATTGGGAAAGAGAGACTCATGATAATAATTTAAATTTACAAATTATGAAATTTAAATAATTCACTCTATAATTAACTTATAAATTCAAAAGAGAACACAGCTTCAATTCCATTGTTTTGAGTTTTCACTTCTGTCGGCAGTTATGAATGCCACGAATTTTCTTTGTTTTTTCGACATAAATTGGAATTTTAAAATCTAATCGAGTCTATGTGAAAATAACATGCAATAAATTGCATTATATTTTTAATCCAAATAAGACACATTCTTCCCGTACGCAGCAGTTAGTATGTCATATGGCGTGTGCAGGAGTTCATAGTGGCAGATATATAGTACAATGTAACGTGGCACGCGGCGCTCTCGTTCGGTTTGGCATAACGACAAATTGTCTCATGAATCACATGTTCTGTACGCACAGAATCTACAGTTTATTCCGCTTGTAATACTGCGCAGAACTGTCTTAAGATCCTAAAATAATAATCTACTTATTACAAAATTGTTATTATATTTGATTACATATAATAAAAATGAAGTGTCTGTATGTAATATCAAAATAACATTTTTTTACTGATTTGGTGTGAAAGTATACAGTCAACTGATAACAAAAAAGCAATTTTTAAAATTTTTGTCTGTCTGTCTGTTTGTTCCGGGTAGACTCCGAAACGGCTGGACCGATTTTGACGGAAATTTCACTAGCAGATAGCAAAAATTACAGCGGGTTACTTAGGCTACTTTAAATTAGACTACCTGTTAACCGTGACTCTGCCCTCTGTGCTATCTCCAATACGTTTCGACCGATATTTACGGTACTTTCACCGGCAGACGGTAGACAATATAAAAAGTAATTCAACCTATTTTAATTTAGCCAAGCTGTTAACCGTGGCTTTGCCCGCAATTCTATCTCCAAAACGATTGGACCGATTTTTACTGGAATTTCACGTGCAGATAGTTGACCGTATGAAAAGTAATTTAGGTTATTCTATTTTAGATTAGCTGTTACCCGCGACTTCGTCCGCATGAAATTTTGCAAAAATATGTTGTTCTCTGTAAACATGTGCGTAAGACGTGCGTTGTACTGGACTCCAAGAATAAATATAATTATATATATTTTATTTAAAAACTGTTATAAATTTTAACTTATATTTATGCAAGATTTTAAGACGTCAGCTCATTCATTGTTTACAATTCAACATTATAATTATTAATAGTAATTTTAAAGATAGAAGGGGTCTTAATGAGATATTAGACCATTAAAGTATTACTTATTGATAATATGGGTATGAGCACTGAGGTAGTTATATGTTGGGTTAAGGTTCCAAATATGTTGCTGATGATAAACCTCATTTGATACACTGTTCGTATTTATATATCTAACATGTTACTGTAAGTGGCGTGCGTGTCGTATTTACAATTGTTTTTAAAGAGCATTTCTATAATATTGTAGATGATGTCACAATTTTATATTTATTTAATACAATTTTTAAAATCGCGTGCGGAGCTGCGGGTACAGCTAGTTAATAATAAAAATTCAAATTTTCTAGACAGTAAATCTAACACGTGTCTGTACTTTTTAGATTTTTATGAAAAAAAATTGGAGGTGTCTAGGAATAAGTAATAAAAAACATTTCAATCATTTTTAGTAATGTCTGTCTGTCTGATTGTTTCATCAGAAAATCATAAAGCATCCTCAAGTAACATTTGGTATTTACTCTATCAAAAGTTAATGACGACGCGACTTAGGTACGAGAGAAAAGTAGAAATTAATTAGACATAATACATAATAATACATTCAGATGATTTTATTAATCACTATTTTTTACATAGGGTTTCATAAGGATGAAGTCGAGAGCACAGCAAGCATAATATACTTAGGCATAGTTACTAAATTCGAAGAGATTCTAATGCTACATATTGAAATATCTAGGATAGAGCTTGGGTAAATGTAGTTAATTAACTATTGATGCTAATTCATGTGTCCTTTGGTCTAAGACAGTTTGGAATGTTTACTTACAGGCTGACATGTCTGCGGATGAACCAAGCTATATCCAGCTATTAGAGAGATGTGACATTTAGGGTAAATCAATAATGTGTTTGGCTTGTACTGAAATTACTCTGAATCCATGTAAATTAACTGTATCGTCTTGAATCTACGGTCACTAAAAGCATTTCTATACTTTATCTGTGCACTGATGTCTTGACACTTTAGCGTTATACATTCTTTTATATTTCTAGAGTATAGTTCCACGGGTTGATAGTAGAATCAATATCGAATGAAATTTAGTAGTTAGTTGGCAGTACTGTATTCTTGGGAATCGCACTTAATTCTATATTATAATGGGTTCTCACATTAAAGTAATTGCGAGCAGATTTAGTCCTGCTGCATTTGCAGTACATAAGATAAGCCAGGTAACAGATATTGCCACTGCTAGGTTAGTCTACTTCTCGTATTTCCATAGCTTAATTTCTTATGGGATTTTGCTATAGGGAACAGCAGCTACATCATATTTTGCTTACAATAACAGGCAATTCGAGCAATATACAAAACGGGACCTCGCGAATCATTAAAGACTAAATTTAAGGTATGTCTTAACTCTACCCTCCCAATTCATTCTTTATAATTTAAAGTATGTCCGCAAAAACTTTGAAAAGCTGTATTTCCTAAAAGACTGACATGATCTAAATACTAGAAACTGTGACAGCCTGGTCGTTCCATGTCTCAGACGCAGTTAAACCGATAACCGTTTTTGTAGGTAATATTAGTATTAGATTTTACAACGAAACCCTAAAGTATATTACCGTTTTACTGTACTGTGAGTTTAAGCACCATTTCGAACGGGATTTGGTGTTAAAATACTATTATTTATAGTATAATTATTATTTAATTATAATTACATAATGCATCAATACGTGAACGATGGTGCTTTTTCAGGTGGTAGAGCCACCGGATACCCACCTCATCACTCCCCTTCCCTTAAACACAAGCGGGCAACGTACTTGCGACTTCCCTGTTGTTGCTAGTGTCTACGGACGGCGGTAATCACTTACAATCGGATGACCCGCGTGTTCGTTTGTCCCCTATAATAAAAACAAAAAAAGTGCGTGCGTACAAAGTACACATGTCAGAAGTGAAACTTCTTTGGCGAACTAATTTATAAGTCTTGTTTATATTTATACAAATCTAAAACTTTAGATTTCCGATACTTGAAAAATAGATGAAAAATCTACGTTTACTGCAAATGACGTCACTTCCGTTGCATACATGCGTGACGTTACATCTGTAAAAATTTTACCCTCATGCGCCTAAAGAAGTTTCACTTCAAAAATGTCTTCGATTGACTCTTCTCTATGCATCCACTAAAAACGATTGTAACGTATAATGTATTGTAAATATATATATGTCTGGGAGAACGTTATTCCCGTTGACATCGTCATTAGTGGTTACGGCATTAGTGGGCGTCATTCGGGTAAAATGCGAGCACAAAACACAATGTAGACAGTTTCATGTATTTTAATTTAGATTCAACAATAGTTTTACACTATACAATGATATCGTTGCAAAAATTAACAA